>JAGVSP010000499.1:0-83829 GCA_022494985.1 Micrasema minimum | reverse complement strand
ATTCATTATGGTTTTTGCAGCTATCTCCTTACATTATTAATTTATTTATTTAAATTTTAATGTTAAACACACAGTGCTATGTTTGGTACAAATTAACAAAGAATTTTCAAATTGAGGTAACATATAGAACATAACACCAATTACGTGGACAACACAATGTATAAGACAAATTTCTGAAGACGTGAAGTGAGCAAACAGTGGTTATGTTATGTCATGAGTATGTGTGTTGTTGTACTTGTGTGGAGTGTGGTGTATGTGTTGGGAAATCTGAATATTTAAACGCAGGAGACAATAAGTAAAGAGAAAGAGGATACCGCCGTCCTGGCAGACCGTCGATGACCATCCTACGGATGTATTTGGCGGAGCTGATGGATGCAAGCCTGACGGGTGGATGGATCCTCACCCAATGGTGCATATGGCACTACGGTAGTACCTACATCAAGTGCAGTTTATCTTAGCCATTTCTTTTACATGAAGGGAAAATGATAAGTCTTACGCTTCCGAGCCAGTCCAAGGAATCACACATGAATTTTTTTTTATGTGAAAAACATTTAAATCAATGTTTCATACTGACCCGAACGAACTCGCGACCTCGTGCATGGCAGTCCAACGCGCTCACCACAACACCACCGGGCGGACATATTAATAAGTAAATTATTCGACTTTATGTCTTACTACAATATTATTTCTATTTTAAGAAGGTGGCTCTTTGGGAACACAGTTAATCTGTAAATCTTTTAACACCAATGTTGCTTCACTTCCTTTCCTATAATCTCTCATCCATGTATCGCACCGTGAATAGTATACTGCACCAAGTTCAAATTAGTCGAAAAGGATCCTAGAATACTAGGTTATTATAATTATTATTGTGGATAATTTATAAAGCGCCGTTTTCGTATAAACATAGCTAAAAGCTCACACCTACAGCCACATTTCTGAATAAAAAACGTGTACATATTATCTATCTTTTTCACATTGCCAAGATAAAATACAGTTTTAATAATGAAACAATATACCTACTAGCTTTTTTGCGATTTATCACCATATGACTTATTTCTGAATGATTTATAAAGCGCCATTTTTGCGAGAAATCGCCTCAAGAGCGCTGTACCATAAAAAGGCTAGATTCTAACCACGTCTTGCAGCTACAAAGCGCAGTTTAAATATTATTATTATTATTATGGATAATTTATATAGCGCCGTTTTCGTATAAATATACCTCAAGGGCGCTTTAAATATTGAATTTAAAGGCTCGGAAAATTTAAAGTGATTTAAAGTGAAATATATTTTAATACATGATATGGCGGCCTCCGTAGCGTAATGGCTAAGACGCTGGACTCACGATGCGGAGGTTCCGGGTTCGATTCCCGGTGAGAACCCAAAAAAAAAAATAATCAAAAAGTGATTTTTCTCAAGCCTGGGTGTTTGTGACGTTGTTCCCCTCTGTAATTGGGCCTCCTAGCCTGTTGAGGTGGTTAAAAAATAAATAAATAAATAATCATAAAAAATATTTTTTTAAATTGTGCATTAAACATGCATGGATTATAATAATGAATTATGTGGAAACGGATTTACAGACTTATTTGAGTTAGTGCAGTTTAGCATCGTGGTGCGATATGTTTAAATATATAAATAAACATATATATTATGTGTATATCAAAATGTCATCGAGATATACTTTTATGTATATCTCATATTTTCGAAAGAAAAAACATCTTAACAAATATTTATCTTACAAACAAAAAATAATTTATATTATACCTATATCGTCACTTAAGCGGCAACAGAACGTATCTCATTTTTTATCAAATTGAGATAAATACGAAATATGTTCCGTTCACTTCTGAATCGACTAGTATAATAATTTAGTTTTGACAAACTCACACCTCGAAACTTATTGACATGACGTAATATTATACAAATTTTCGCCTTACTACAACATAACGCATCTCATTTTTTTCATCGATTTCAACGTGTGGGTAATTTATATTCCTGTAAAGATTTTATGTGTTATAAACATTGGCAGCCCATTTGATTAAATTTAAAAGAAAAATGTTTCTTGTCTCTCTTGTAAAGTGAAAAAAAATAGTTTTAATGACGTCTATTTACAAAGTTCGTCAGACTGGGTAGTATCAGAGATGGGTAGTATTATACCTGTATTTGGTATCATCTTAAATTGGCGTGTATTTGTTAGATCTAAAAGTAATTTGTTTGTTGTCGTTTTTTAAACTGAGGAGGGGGGACAAGGCCTACTAGAGTTCTCTAGTAGGCCTTGAGGGGGGAGGTGTGACGTCACAAAGCTGTAAAAACATGGAGTCACTTTATGACAATTATCTCAATAATCAGGTAGGTACTTGTATTGGTACTGGTAATAATTGTATTTTCTACTCAGAAATTGAGTTTTCATTCACTTTAAATTTCCCATTTAATTCAATATTGGAAGCGCCCTTGAGGTATATTTATACGAAAACGGCGCTATATAAATTATCCAAAATAATACTAGGTACTAATCCGATTTTTCACAATTACGGTCTCAAACGAAATATTTAAAAAATTACATATTTTAATGTTGTTTTTTTAATTGTATTTAAAAAAGTATTGATGAAAAGGTGGTGTTTATCAAAAGCGTTGTGAATAATAATGTCAAGATTTTATTATTTTTTAAATCCAGTTTCAATAAAACAGTACCGAAATAAAATCACATTTTTGCTATTTCCCAAATTTTACTATTTTGAGTTAGTTCACTTTAGTATTTATTCATGGTGCGACTTAATTAAACTGGCTAAAAAAATTATTGCAATAATTTCAACTACAGTCGAGTATTTATTGCAATAATTTCAACTACAATCGAGTATTTATTGCAATCATTTCAACTACAATCGAGTATCTATTGCAATAATTTCAACTACAATCGATTATTTATTGCAATAATTTCAACTACAGGTATCTTTTTTTTTTCAACAGAGGACTTATAATTTAACTAAAGTTTTTAATAAGATGCAGTTAAAAATATTTTAATCACTCGCGCTACTGACCTGGCGCAACCGGGAATTTACAAGTGTCATTTTTAAAAATGGATCTACGATATAAAAAGTGTAAGCGTGTGCAAGGGCGTGCCGCGAAGAGATGACAGCTCTCTAAGTTTTTTTTCTTCAAAGCTGTCAGCGTCTGGCCAATCTATGAATCCTGGCGATACTAAAACTGTGGTACGCGAATATTTTACTGTTTTAATATTTTTTCCGACTTGTGGTGTAGCGGCAGCACACTGTGCTACAATGAATGAGGTCGCGGGTTCCTTGAGGTGGTTAAAAAAAAAATATATAGTTGGAGATTTGGGTGTAACTTGACAACTTGGGGTGCAGCTGTCAAAATTTCAAAATATTTTTACTCTATGGATTGTAGAATGTGTAGGTGTGTAGGTGTCAGCTGTGATTGGTTGGACACGCCTTCATTTGGTTACGCCTTCACAAATTTCTCTTTTAAAAATCTATTTGATTTTAAATTATTTTATTTAACCTAACCTATCATTAACCTACTGTATAAATTTCATAACCTATTATTTTATTTAAACTAACCTATCATTAACCTACTGTATAAATTTCATAAGCTATTATAAAGGATATTGCTTTTAAATAGCCATTTGATTAAAATTATTTTATTAAACCCAACCTATCTTAACCTACTGTATAAATTTCTCTCTTCGACTCTTTTTCTACATCTTGTCATATCTATGGATTTAGAAATAGACTAGTCCTCATACAAAGCACCCCAAGTTGTTAAGTTACACCATGGTGTAAACTTAACAACTTGGGGTGCAGCTGTCAAAATTTCAAAATATTTTTACTCTATGGATTGTAGAATGTGTAGGTGTGTAGGTGTAAGCTGTGATTGGTTGGACAAGCCTTCATTTGGTTACGCCTTCACAAATTTCTCTTTTAAAAATCCATTTGATTTTAAATTATTTTATTTAACCTAACCTATCATTAACCTACTGTATATATTTAACCTAACCTATCATTAACCTACTGTATAAATTTCATAACCTATTATTTTATTTAACCTAACCTACCATAAACCTACTGTATAAATTTCATAACCTATTCCAAAGGATATTGCTTTTAAATAGCCATTTGATTAAAATTATTTTATTAAACCCAACCTATCTTAACCTACTGTATAAATTTCTCTCTTCGACTATTTTTCTACATCTTGTCATATCTATGGATTTAGCAATAGACTAGTCCTCACACAAAGCACCCCAAGTTGTTAAGTTACACCGAGATTTGAATATAGACATACCAAAGAAAGGACAAGCACAACTAAATAAATACGAAGAGTTTCTTCTACATTACTCTTTTATAGCAGCTGTAAACAAAGCAACAAGGAGAGACAAATAACGTGAGACCTGCATAGATCATAATATGATGGTTAAATCGAAAAATCATTTTACTGCTATAATTTATCAGTCATTCTTGACAGATCATTTAACTACTTTGTCAAATGTGGAAATTCAAAGTAATAGTCCATTAAAATGTAATGAACCTAAAATGATGAATATATGAAGAAAAGCTTAAATCAAATCAAATGGTTTGACATTCTAAATCACAAAGGAACAAATGAAGCTTGGAATTTCTTCACTTCAACCCTTCAAGATAATCTATCAAAGTTTGTAAATGAATACCTCAACACGGGCTTTGCCCAGCGAGGTATTTCACTAACTAACTAACTAACTAACTAACCATCACGCCATTTCCCCGAAGGGGTAGGCAGAGAGGATAGAACGCCACACCTCTCTGTCCTGGCATACTTCTCTTGCTTCCTCCACATTCATACATCTTCTCATGCACGCACGTCGATTATTCCGACTTCTTACATGCCCACTTTCAAGCACTTGTTTTACTTGATCATGCCATGTCTTTCTCGGCCCTCCTCGACTTCTACACCCAGGCACAGTCACATCATATATTTTTTTAGCCGTTCTTTCATCATCCATTCGCTCTACATGACCGAACCAACGTAAAAGACCTTTCTTAATTTTGTCGATAATGCTTATCTCAGCCTTGCATTCTGCTCTAATTTCAACATTAGTGCACCTATCATACATAGTTTTACCACACATTCGCCTGAGAGATCGCATTTCAACTGCATTCAATTTACTTTCATCCTTATTTTTCCAACTCCATGCTTCGCTTCCATACATAAGGGTTGGTACCAGAACTCCATTATGCACTGCCAATTTAGCCTCTTTTGATAAGCGCTTATTAGATACTACCGACTTTAAGGCTCCATTAATTCTGTTACCGGCACTAACCCTCCTTTCAATGTCCTTGTCCATATTTCCATCACTAGTGAACATGCTTCCCAGATATACAAATTCTTCCACCTGTTTCAAAGCTATCGCCATTTACTACAATCTTACACTTAGTCATATTTTCATTTCTTTCAAAAACCATCACATTCGACTTTTCCACATTCATTAATAGATCACTCTCCTTGCACTAAGAAAAAAAATACATAAATTGTAATATGCGAAATAAATGAATCAATATGAAATATTTATTTCAATGTGATTTTCATACGTAATATTATGTGATGATACGTTGGACTGGCGCTGAAGCGTATCTTGAGTATGAACAGTGATCATATTGCCTTCATGTAACAAATGATCAAAATTAACTGCACCTGGTATACCAAAATCAGTGCCCTATGCACCATTGGGTGCCGAAAAGGGAATGTGGTGTGTGTGGTTTGATATTTTATTTGTACAACTGTCCTTGAATGGTATTCACGAATGTCAAAACAGAAATGCATTCAAATTAAACTAAAGGCTCCAGAGGTCAGCGTTAGAAATTTTGATGTTTTAAAAATGATTAAATCGGGTTTATTGACGGTAACAAAGCAAAAAAAGTCGCTTAAATATGTGATATCAAATTGTTTTCTAGGGAAACGTAAGGTTTTTTTTTTAAATGAATTATTTTTAAAAAATATCGAGAAGCCTTCTTTTCTCCCTTTTTTTTATTCATAAGTATAGCGAATTGTGAGAGTAAATTGAAAAGCACTAGGAATGAAAAGCACATAAAAATGTCTTTCTTTTCCGTAAAAAAATTGATCCCCCATTTTGTAGCCACATTTAGTGAACACCGCTAACTTGGTCCCATGTTATATATATCAGATTTAGGGAAAAACACGACTTTTTTCTAACATTGTGGCGTCTCTTAAAACAATTGTTTCGGTTCGCAAATCCGAAAAAACTATGAAGTAAAACGTCTTTTATTTTAAACTGCTTACTCGTATTTTTTTTAAATCAACTGTTATCGTAAGGGATTTGTATAAATAAAAACGCAGTTTTAAAAAATATACATTTAGACCGTCGATGAGTATCTTCCGGATGAACTCTGCAGAGCTGATGCATGCGAGCTTAACGTAGGAGGAGGCGAGAGAGCTGACTGGGGGATCTAGTGATGTCCACATCATGCATCTGTGGCGGAAGTAATACGTCACGCGCGTGTCGCGAGACGGCGCGAGTCGACCGACCTCCGCCGAACGCTGCCGAGCTACCACGAGAATCATTTTAGCAACCATCATGACTCCACATTACTTTTGCACAAATTTCTTACCGCCAAATTGCGTTCCAATCTAAATTTACTTTGTACATTTTTATCTTCATAATCCATGTCAATCTTAGTTTTAATATATTTATTGTGTATGCAGACAATTGGTAGAATTCCATATTAAATTTGGTAATGTATCCAAAATAAAACAAGTTTATTGGATTTTAATTCTACTTTATTTTTTATAATATGGAATAACGAATTTACAATTACAAGATTACAGTTATAAATAATTTAGTTTTTATATTTTGAAAATATTAAGTAATGGTGAATTAACTAGGTTTAATTGTTCATTCAAGTAATACCCTTACAAATGTTTTTAAATAATGGAAGGTTTTTCCCCAATATAACCAAAATATTCCTCTAATATACTCAGTATACCCTAATTGAATTTTAATTACTCTACTTACCCTGGCTTGTATAGAAATCCACAAACAAAAATAGCAATTATTTTAGTATATAAGGAAACTTTGTAAATTTTTAAGTTAGTTGTTTGAAAATGTCCTAACAAAAACTGTAAGTACCTGTTTCATTTCTTTCAACCCTGTCAACCCCACTAAACTCCCATAGGGGCGAACAAGGCGAAAGAAGAAGAAGAATAAGTAGGTAGTTTAAAACAAAGTGTAATTAATTTCATAGTTATAGAGTGCTACAAATATGAGTTTTAACCTAAAAATAACTCTGGAAACGAATGTGGGTTATCTAGGCGTTTACAGGGCTTATGACCTGTCATTGGCTGGGTTAAGTGGCCACTTGATGTATTATAACATTCCCCATTCCGCCCATCATCGGACAACCATGTATGACAAATTTTTTAAACTTGTATATATGTTGAGTTTGTACAGAAGAATCCACATGCGAGTTGTGTTTTCGACAGATTTTAAATATTTTTAATATTCTTCCCCTAGAGTGACATCTGTTGAGAATATAGTTAAGCATTTTTTGGCAATCTTACTTTATTGGTGTAGGTAAGGTTCATCCGAACTTGAGATATCACTAATATCTGATATCAGCCCAGCATGGGTATAATCCAGTAATTTGTCTACAAGTATTTGTATTCATTCAAAATGTTGTTAAAAATAACTGTTTAAGAACTACTGGTTGGAGCCAATCCATTTTGAACCCACTCTAAAAACATCTCAGGTTTAGTATTTTGGAGACTCGACGAGTGAGTTGAGATAGAATTATAGGTTTAGAAAGAGCGTCGCGGTGTTCTCTCGAACTAAAATTCAATATGTCTTACATCGCCAATTCCCTATTATACACACTAGAGCCAATGACAAGCTTATTCCTAAATCGGTTACACTCTAGTATCGCACTGCTTCATACGCTAACCGTGAAATGCTTTTGGTAGACCATATTTTAATTTAAAAATACATCACGCCAATCTTCAATCAATTTTCAGGATAATTTGCAAATGGAATGTTATCGAATCTTAGATAGTTATATATTTTTTAATGGGCAAATTTGGTACAATTATTATATCGATAAGTGACAACCAAATTATCTTAAGTAACATTCTGTAGATTGAACAAAATAATTTTCCATCAACTTTCTTACAATTCATTATTACATTCTTTAATTTTATTATGAATCTAATTTTTTTACATAACTTGAATTGCAAATAAGGGTGAATTTTTTTTAGCCAAAAAAAGTAAGTTATGAGTAGGTAGTTAAGATAATTTAGCGGTCATTATTCGACTCGCTCGTGATGTACAAAAACAGGTGAGATCGTAAGTCGTCTTGCAGCTACCATGAGCATGGACAATTCAGAGATATTGTCTGAAAAAAAAAATCATAATTAAAAACAATATGTGTAGGCCAGTACTACTTTAAAATTAAACATTTTTAAAAATAAGCAGCAGGCATTTCCTTTTTGTGCTTAATTTTTATTTGTGTAACGTGTATTTGCTTTCTCATTACACTTATACCTATCCAAATACTTAAATTTCGAAGGATTCATTTGAATAGTCCAAAATAACTGTGCTGGAAAGTAGGAAACGAGTTGTGGAGGAATGGGAATCACATCATTGCTGAAGGACCTACAGCAATAAAGAACGACATTCACCAATTTAGTTGTTATTTGTTCGCCTCGTGGTATAGTGGTTAACGCGTTGAGCTACCATGCATGAGGTCGCGGGCTCAATATATTTATATCAATGAGTTTTTTTAAAATTAAAAATATTTAATATGTGATACCTTGGAAACAAATCATTAAGATTTACTGCACTTGGTGTACCAATGCAGTACCCTAAGAGGGAAAGTAGTAGTAGAAGTAGTAAATATCAACTGCCATCACACCGTGATTCGGCTGTAGCCCGTGGATTGAAATACGTCAATTTTTAAGAGCGCGTCTTACGTGGTCATTTAAATAGAAAAATATCTGGCCAATTTATTTAACGACTGTGGCAATTTATTCATACTCTCTTTGGGAGTTTATGCGGCAACCCAGATTGTTAATAAAAATTAATGCCATGGAAATTACAGAATAACACGCCACTACGTCCATCTGTCACTTTATTAGCAACATTAGTTGAACATAGTGTAAAGGAAAGCCGAACTAGGTCAAGCTTTATGACCTGTAGTGTACTCGACGCGTTGAGTCACGCATTTGCGAAACTATCCACATCCGATAAGAAATTAATAGAAATAAGTCAATAAATTACTACTACTTCTCTCCCCTTATCCACTTAAAATGGTGCATAGGGCAGTGAATCACTACACCAAGTGCAGTGTATCATTTTATCAGTGTGAGATATGTGTGTGAAAGAGACTGTGTGTAAGGGGGGCCGAAGATGTACGAACGTGTGCGTGTATGGAGTATGTCTGCTGTGTGCCTGCATTCCCAGTTAGAGCTCTGAGGAGCATAGACAGTTAAACTAGTATTACATTAAACCCGTCATAATTGTCACAGTCCTGTATTTCTTTAAGCCCCCATACCAATACATCACAATCAGTCATTCGCTTCAATACCAGTCCAAGGTACCCCCACGTGAAATATTAATACGAAAATCACAAGTAGGTAAGTAAATATTTCATGTCGATCCACTAAGGGATCACAAAATTTGGAGAGCGCGCTTTTGCGGTTGCGGGCCCTGTGGCTTGGAATACTCTCCCACCAGAAGTGCGCAACTGTGAGAGTGAAGTGATGTTTCGAAAGAAACTTAAGACCTATAATATGTTCTTAAAAAAATCTTTTGATTAATTTTGATAGTGGTATTTTCTACTCAGAAATTGAGTTTTCACTCTTTAAATTTCCCGAGCCGTTAAATTCAATATTTGAAGCACCCTTGAGGTATATTTATACGAAAACGGCGCTACGTAAATTGTCCATAATAATAATAAGGGAATCACACCCGGGACGTCGTGCATGGTTGCCAAAAATACAAAAAAAAAAAATTGTTGTTAGTCATGTGGCGATACCGCCATTCATCGCACTCCGACAGGAGCCGAACAAAATTCGGTACGGGGCCGGTTTCGGCCGAACGCACTTCGAGAAACTCTTGAACTACGGTTCCGACTGCACGCACTTCTTGCTCGGAGAATTTGCCGATTCATTCCATCCTTTTGCACGATTTTTTATAACTTAGATTTTCTTGTTAATTTTAAGCATCTTGCATTCCTAGAAGTTTTAAGTAGAAAAGTTTATTATTGTGAATCATTATTGCCAAACAAATGTTCCAAAAATTGTAAGTATCTCTTATTTCTTTCTGTGCACCTTACATCCTCTTTATAGAGGATATAGAGATTGAAAATGGGCCGGTCACATAGCCAGAATGACGGACGACAGATGGACGAAACGCGTTCTGGTGTGGAGACCGACGAACCAGAGGCCTCAAGGACATCCTCCGATGAGATGGGTGGACGACATCAGTAAGTCTGCTGGAAGACAGTGGATGGGGACAGCGCAGGATCGGGAGGAGTGGAGACGGCAGGGGGAGGCCTATGTCCAGCAGTGGACCTCAACGGGCTGAGATGATGATAGAGATTTATCGTTCGTGACCGGGAAGTGAGAATCATCCTTACGAGGTGATCCTTGCGGAACGTGAGACACGAGATGAATCTGTATCAATTAGTGACGTACGCAGATGGGTAGTCAAACCGACACAGCCCACCAACCAACGTACCAACCACTAAACTCAGTAGCTATACACTAGCATTAAGACACACCAAAGAGATTGATTATTTCATTTATTCATATCTATTTTATTTTGACCAGAGAATCGAACCAGGTATTTTTGCAAGGTAGTCCAACGCGCTAACCACTACTCTATGAGGTGGATGATTTAAAATCAGCTACGCGATTCTCGATGTGTGACAAAAGTTAAATCTGAAAAAATTTGAAAGACGATTACGAACTGTCTATTGACTAAAAAAAATGTGAATATTTTTCCTAGCAAATTTGTTGAAAAGACTTTTAAAAAGTATTTTACCCACGTAAAAGAAATTTTAGGAAGTCGTAAGTTCATTTAAAAATAACTCCGACCGTATAACCTTCGTTTAGGCGCAAACATGACCACATATTATTATTTCGAGAAACAAATAAAAATTTACTGTAATATTTGGAGTTGACTCGTTTGACAAATACGCGATTCAAATGTCGTTACTAAAAGTGCATAAAAGAGATCGTTTTCCCTGGGCATATGGTTACCACACTGCATTATCACGCTTGAAGTACTGGCTAATGAACGATCAATATAAAAAATCTTGATAAGGTTCATGCCACACACATTAATTTTATTTTACACTATCTTATGCTTGCTCTACAATCTCGCGAATTTCCTCGTCGAAGTATCTGGAAGATTTGGTCGAAGTACGGATAGCGTCGCATCAGAATGACTTAGTACACACCCCTGCTTTGGCCAGCTTCAGTCAACTTCACGACTTCACGAGAGAGTTTACACTATTAGACAGGTGGAATCAGTCCATGCGCTTTGTAGCTGCAAGACGGATTGTAATTCAATACTTTATTACACATCAATTCAATGTCAGTTCTTAAATAAATTGTTTTCAGATCCATTATTAATCAATTGGGACAGGCATTAATTAAGAAATATTGCAACGCTCTTGAGACGATTTCTCACAATAATGGTGCTTAAAAAGTTATCCAATAATAAAAATAAGTACCTATACTTTATATGTGATTTTTTTATGCAAAAAAAAATGCAATAAGCATTTATTGAAATTCCTTGTTTGAAAAGTCTTTTAAAACATACATACAACTATTTATTGTATTGATTGTAACTAGATTTCTGGTCCGTGTTCCAAACACATAATTTATTAATTAGATCACAACGCGTCTTGCAGCTACCAAGCGCATGAACGGTCAGGATTTTTTTCTAGCCTCCTACAGTTTCAACAGATAATGATAAAGGCAATATAAAAAAATACAATGTATCTGTTTGTGTTCAAATTTATGAATGGGTAGGTAATAAGAAAGATGTGGTTTAATAAAATTATGTTAATTAAAAAATATGTATGAATAATTTATAATAAATAGGCCTTTGTCAATTATTTTTTTATTGGCTTATAAATTTAAATTAAAAATCACAGGACGATAGGAGCGATTATTTTTCATATTAGCTAGTAAATAAGTGAGATAAAAAAATTAAACTTTAACATTTTTAATTCCGCTTGAAAAGGTAAAACGATCATCTGATCGTGACTGACGTCACGCCGTTCAAATAGAGAGAGAGAAGGCGCTTTACTTCTATTCTGTCTTTTTCTTTCTACTTACTACCAGCATAATTGAATGGCGTTTTTCAGTAACCGAATTTTGGAAGTGAAAATTATGAATGAAATTTTGATTACAAAACTTTAAAAAAAAAACTCTTAAATATACAATGTGTATCATATCTCTTATTCCTTCTTTATGATAGTAGCCTATTTTAAAAATAAGTGATATTATGATGATAATAATAATTAATTAGTTGTTATTATTACTTACAACTTACAATAGTAGCTCAATTGATAACCTTTTAAGACACTACGATAAAAAAACAATAAATTTAAAAACAGAGATTTATGCGGAAGAAAGCTATTAATTAAACATCTAGGATTCATTGACATTTCAAGGATTAAGTTGTGCTTCTTTTAATAATTTTATCTCTTTTAAAGGACCGGATAATGCTTTTCATGCGTTTATCGACAAAAATCCATAAAAAAATCGCCCATACACGGTCGATAAACGCCTGTATCTAACGTGTAAATATATTGGTGATACCAGCCCAGATCCAATTAACATTAAACAAGGTTATCTTCATTTTTTTATTTATAATCTTTATAATAAATTTTATGATTAATGCTATTTTCAACCTCGTTTTGACTTGCATCGATTTATATATCTACATGGAGTAACAAAAAAAAGTCGAATGAATAATATGATTTTGAAATCTGAGCATCAAAATTTTTAAAAAATGGTTCTTTCAAAGCATCCTTCCGTAGATTAAGTAAAAGTGTATGAATTCGTGTTAAAATTATGTTTTTGCCTTTGTTTTCCTTATACATAGTATTAATTTGACTAAGTAGGTATATTTAATAATAATTTGTAAGAATTTAGGTGTGCGGTGGTTTGACTTTGTAAGGAACACAGAGGTGAGGCAACGGACACAGCAACCCTTGGTATCTACTGCCATCCGGCGAAGGCGTTTCGGCTAGCTAGGCCATATACTACGTGCGCCTCCCGAGAGCCTCAACCATGCTTGCCTATTTTACAAGGCATCAGGTTCTCGGCGTCCCGGTCGTCCACTGTTTACAATTCGTCGGCAGTACACTTATTTTAAATATATACAACATTAATTTCTAACAATAATGTCCTTTTAAAGGCTATCACTTAAGTATCTAAAAATATTGAAACATTTATCATGCCATTTATTTGCTTTAAATCAATTTCAATCAATCAAATCAATAAAGAAGATTGCCAAAAAATGCTTAACAATCTTCTCAACAGAGGTCACCAGCATAAAAATTTTCTGTTATGCGAAACGACGAAAAAAAATTCAATATATTTGTAGTTTAAAAAATTTGTCATATATTTATGGTTATCAGATGATGGGCGGAATGGGGAATGTTGTAGTACATCAAGTGGCCACTTAACCCAGCCAATGGCGGGTCATAAGCCCTGTAAACTCCTAGATAATGCACATTCGTTTCCAGAGTTTCTCTGTCTCTGTTGGGATATCAACAATATCTAATATAATTCTCTTACACTTCCAACGTTAATCAAATAAATCGCACGTGATATTGATTAAAAAAAACATCATTTTGAAAAACATTTCTGACATAAAAGTGTGTTTCCGGTATAGGTTTGTACGGAACTCGGCTGTATCCGGAATACGTCTACCACTAATGGACGCTTTTCCCGCGGAAATATTTTCATTAGTTTCTGTCGCGATCGAACGTCATGCCATCTGTTGACTGCGATTTGAAACATCATTATTCAGAAAAAAATAATCGCAGTTATTGTATCTAATGATGTGTGTTTTTGGAGAATTTAAACATTTTTCGGATTAGCTATTTTTTTGGGTAATACAGTTTATGTTTAGTATAGGGTTACCGATTTTTTTTTTTTTTTGATGTACAATTTTTTTATTTAAAAAAAGTGATTTAGAAAGATTTTGAAAACTAAATTAATGACAAGCTATTAGTTATGATTTGTAGTGATAAAATACACGAGAACTCGTTAACGCATTGTGCATATTTTTAATATGAGAAAATTTCTCAAAAACCTTCAAAGTTTCCTCATGATTTAACTTTTAAACACTTTAAATTAAAAATCATCTGATTGGTAGAGCATCTACAAGCTTTCATAAACAGCGTATACAGGGTGTAACAAAACTTGATGTACAAGCGGGAAACCAGTGAATCTACGTAATATTTGGAGTCGATTTTGTAGAATAAAGTTTTATGATGTGACGCATAGTTTTCGAGAAAATTGAGTACAAAGTTGATTTTTTTTTCGATATTTTTTTTCTAATTTTTATCAAATATCATGTATTTAGTCAAACTCAGAGAAGAGAGAGAAGGCTAGAAATCCAGCCGTCCATGCGCTTGGTAGCTGCAAAACGATTTGTGTACAGCCATCTTTCCGCAAAAAACGCCCCATAAAAATTGTCCAAATTTAATAATATTATGAACGCATTATTTACACCATGAATTATCGCTATAATAATAATGCATTTACAGTGCGTTATTATGACTGTTTTAATGAAAGAGGCTTTGTTTAAAGTTTTTATACATTCTGTATATTGTTTTCCATCATGGCGGCAACTTGAAATGGTAATCTAATGTATGTCGAGTTAATTTGTTTAGCTTCAGACAATATTACTTGTTTCATTAGTCGCCGGCTGCGATGCCCACTGGCCTGCTGCCGAAATTTAAAAAAAACCTGCAATTATATAAAGGCGGCCTCCGTAGCGTAATGGCTAAGACGCTAGACTCACGATACGGAGGTTCCGGGTTCGATTCCCGGTGAGAACACAAAAAAATCAAAAGTGATTTTTCTCAAGCCTGGGTGTTTGTGACGTTGTTCCCCTCTGGAATTGGGCTTCCTGGCCTGTTGAGGTAGTTAAAAAAAAAAAAAAAAAAAATAAAAAAAAAAAAAGGATTATAAAAGTTCTTTACTGTTTAAAATCAAACTTGATTATGGTTCAATTCGTATGAAAATTTAATTTGTGACAACTGTTACGCCTTGTCAATGCCTTTTAAAACATTTGTTTGTGTTTGAAACATAATTGTGAAATTCTATACATTAAATAAATGCCAACTCAAATGGTAGAAAACTATAATTTTTTCGACTGACTTCTTTATTTCAGTTTATTGGTTCACTATGTCGTCTTGTGGTGAAGTGAATAGCACGTTGGGCTAACAAACAGGAGGTTCCAGGTTCGATTTCCGACGGTGTCAGTCGATCACTTCTTCCCGTTGCCGTCGCCTGCTTACAAACCAATCCAGAACATCTCGTGATTAATAATAATTAGTTGGCTAATTACGTGTTAACTAACTAACTAACTAACTAACCATCACGCAATTTCCCCGAAGGGGTAGGCAGAGAGGATAGAACGCCACACCACTCTGTCCTGGCATACTTCTCTTGCTTCCTTCACATTCATACATCTTCTCATGCACGCACGTCGATTATTCCGACTTCTTACATGCCCACTTTCAAGCACTGTTTTCAACTGCATTCAATTTACTTTCATCCTTATTTTTCCAACTCCATGCTTCGCTTCCATACATAAGGGTTGGTACCAGAACTCCATTATGCACTGCCAATTTAGCCTCTTTTGATAAGCACTTATTAGATACTACCGACTTTAAGGCACCATTAATTCTGTTACCGGCACTAACCCTCCTTTCAATGTCCTTGTCCATATACGTGTTAACGTTAAATAAAACAGTGTACGTAAGTAACTTATTTTATTTAACGTAATACACATGGTGTTACAAAAACTCGTCGTATAACCCGAAATGTGTTACGGGTGAATCTACATCATATTTGGAGCCGATTTTGTAATACGACTTTTGAATGAAGGTTGAAATTTTTTTTTTCTTCTCACATAAAAGCTTTCATAAATACTGCAGATTAAAGAAAATTGCATGAATTCTTATTAAAATGCGGTTTTTTATTGTTTTCTTTATGAATAGTATTAATTTGGCTAATTAAATGATATTTGATAACAATTTGCAAAAATTTATCAATTTTCTCAAAAACTATGGGTCAAAATAAAAAACACTACAAAATCGACTCCAAATATGATGTAGATTTCAGTAGTTTTTTCCGCTTGTACATCGAGTTTAGCTATACGATGTATAATGCCACTATAGAAACTATCCATTTTTATTATTATTATTTAGCCCCATACAAAATTAATACTTTTGAATTATGGAAATATCCGCTTTTCACTACAGCCCAACACTGTTTGTTATAATTAGCTTCTACAGCTTCAGTGCATTATGCGTCCCGTGCGAATTGTCTCAAAGCTTTTAGATTAAGCTTAGTTTAAATTACGCTGCCTATGTTATGTAGAAGTCGCTCAACCCACAGCAGTAATATAAATCTATATTTCTTTTATCGAAATTTAATAATAACTTATTAAGTAATTTGGGAATCGGAGTGCGGTCATGAGAAGATGAAATGCGAAGGATAGTGTGCTAGTATCGAGTTAGTTAGGTAAAATAATTTATTTTAGGAAAACTAAAAGAATCTATTTTTCTAGAATTGGTACAGAGCAAAAATTATAGTTAAGTAGTAGAAAAAATTATTAAAACTTTGATTTTAAAAATGCAAATAAATGCATAAAACAGAGTTGTAACAACAGGATCCAAAAATATTAAAAAATACATATAATTGTTAATTTTACAAAAATATATATAAATTGTTAATTTGGCTAGGCCATATACTACGTATGCCTCCCGAGAGCCTTAACCATGCTTTCGTATTTTACAAGGCATCAGGTTCTCGGCGTCCCGGTCGTCCACTGTTGACAATTCGTCGGCAGTTTGCGTCAGAGCTGCGGGACGTGGACTTGACTTGGGAGGATACGCGGGAGCTGGCGGCCGATCGCTTGGCCTGGAGGCAGTTTGTGGATGCCATATGCTCCACATAGGGAGCGGATATGGTATAATGAATGAATGAATAATTTTACAATTATAATCTTAGGGTTTTAAAGAATTTTATTGTAATTCCTGTATATTATGGCCCTTGCCAAACTTAAAATCATTCATCCGGAAAAGCAGATGGGATGGAAAGAGATGGCTCAGAGTTGACCCAACCATGGACCAAATGAGTTACTAGCATTTATCTAATACGAGTATGTAGGCTGCATATTCATGGATTTATTGTATAAATGCAATAGACGCATAATGTACATACCATTTGTGCAAGCTTTATGAATTATTAAATATATAATGCATAAAATTATATTCCGCTTTCCCTTGTCAAATACATTATCGTAAACATAAGAAATTATTACTTAAATTATATTTTATCTACATATATAATCTGCACAAGTTATCAAACCGATAAATATGTCGTTATAGACTTCCTTATCGTATAAACTGTGGTGCATGAAGCATGCGCAATAAGTTTTTATTAATAATAACTAAGTTTTTATTTAACACATCAAGAGAAAGATAGAAAAATCACAATTGCTATGTGCAATTGTGCATTCATCAAATCGTTCACTCCGGGATTTGAACCTGAGTCTTTCTGATCACCGGCAGCCTCTCTATCCACTGAGCTAAGCAATCGGATACATATCTCGAGATTTTTAACGAAACGCCTATCGCAATTATGACTGCTAACGCCTCTTCAGTCAACTACGATAAACCTATCAACCTATAACTTTTTTTCAGTGATTTTTATAAAAAAAAATATTTAATAAATGTGATACCCTGGACTGGCGCAGAAACGTAAGACTAATCATCTAGCCTTCATGTAACATAATGATCAAGATTCACTGTACTTGGTGTACCAATGCAGTGCCCTATGCAATATTGGGTGCGGATAAGGGTGAGTAGTAGTTTATTAATTAATCTAAAATTTTGAGTTGTTGATTCGTAACTACCCCATTCATTTTTTTACAGTATTTTCTTCGAAACATTACGAATCTCTAATAATTTATTGATACATACCTCTTTTCTCGGTGTTCGATTCTTGCAAGTTGTTAAAAATACAAGTAATCCCGTAAATATGAGGACTATAATTTCTTAATTGACAATGTACAATAATGTCACGTGAAAATGAAACTACTCTCTCACCTTTTAACAAGCTCCACCAAAGCCATTTCTGAATTAACGCAAAAATTCGCAATGTACAGTCGAGGACAAAAGTCTCTATTTATAATATTTAAATGTCACAACTGTTTGACATTTCACGAACGCTTTGTTTTGTATTTAAAAGCAATGGATTAGGCCGATTAAGATCTGATCTGATGATGATATAGTCAAGTAATGAAATATCATGGTAAAAACAGTATCCTTTTCCTTTTTTATTAAAAAACATTTTTTTAAAGATACATACTTATTTTTTTTATTTAAAAGACACAACAGCTTCACAAAATTACATTTCATGTAATACTATCAGCTCTGTCAACGTGACTGAGAGCCTCAAGCTGTAAATAATTATGATTAGTACCTATATTATATCCACCTACTTATTAAGTGGTTATTTTAGTGTTTTTTGTTGGTAGTAGGTAGACAGATGCGGCGTTGCCTCGGGAGAGCCTCAACCCGAGCTGCCTCTTCTTTTACGCCTGCAGGATCCCGCCGTCCTGGCAGACCGTCTTTGGATGGTGTTATTCGGCGGAGCTGATGGATGCGGGCCTGACGTGGGAGGAGGCGAGAGAGAGCTGGCTGGTGACAGAGTCTCCAGGAGGGATCTAGTGATGTCCACACATGCTCCACATAGGAGCGAACGTGGCAAAAGAAGAAGAAGGTAGTTGTTTGTATCATCAATAAATAAATATGTTCTTCATCACGAAATTAATCTCTTTTGCCCTTCGAACAAGAATTACAGATAAGTGACATTCCATACATGAAAAATACTACCATGTTTAGTTACCCAGTACGTCACTCACTACGTCATAAATAGGCATCCACGTCATCACTAGACATCTACTTCACACGTTTCGTGTATTGGCCTAAGTGCTGGAGTCTTAATACGGTGGAATTTGATAAATAAGTGGTGTTTTGAAATTAACCCAAAAGCGTATATTTTTAGAAAATTTGTATGGAAACGCACATTCTATTGAATTCTTGTTCGAAGCTTTTTGCCGCACTTGTTACGAACGAAATAGGTCCGCCAGATAGTGTATGTTGTGGTTTGGACTCGGCCGAGGTTGCTGCCGCGTCTTCTCTGGGCGTGGTTAACGGGGGGCGGGGCGGGAGGGAGGTGGTTGTTACTAACTACTAAAAAAGGGATATTTAGAATTACTAATATCCCTATCACTAAATTTGGGCCAGCTCCTTGAGCAGGTTGGGGTGAATGTGTTTATGTCAATCTTAGAGCCGAAACAGTGATAGGGGCAATGAAAGCATTTGGTCGCGTATTTAACCTTTTTTTCTTCCGCTTTTTCCAGTTAAAACACTGAATCTATTAAATTTCGCGGATTAGCTCTAAAAAATCGGTAGAGTTGTGCTGGACTAAAAAAAGACTCAATAGTCTTTAAAACAGTCTAGGGAAAGGGTGGGGCTTTCACTGTAATACCTTCTTTCACCACCCTATATATGTATATTGTATATGTATAACCAACGGTATATCGGGTGCTGCTTTGGCACACCGCGTGCAGTGCTTCTCTATCACTTACATGATGGCAAGATGATCAGTCTTACGCTTCAGCGCCAGTCCAAGTTATCGTGTGTGAAATATTTTAAGTGAAAAACTAAATTTAAACTCGCGATATACCGATCTGGACTCGCGATACGGAGGTTCCGGGTTCGATTCCCGGTGAGAACACAAAAATTAAAAATGAGTTTTCTTAAACCTTGGTGTTCGTTACGTTGTTCTCTGTAATTGGGCCTCTGGCCTGTTGGGATGGTTAAATAAATAAAATAAATAAATATTTCAAATTTAACCCCCTCGGGAATCTACAAAGTGAATGCTAAATCCAGTCACCGCCATCGACTATTATTTTTCACCCTTTTTTCCCAATTACGTTTTTTGTAAAACGCGTCTTCTTTACTTGTGGCCCTCACTGTTCGTGTAAAATATGAGTGTGTGGTATGGCCAGTTGACATTTTGATGAAGGAAAGTCATTAGCCGTGAGTCGAGTTCAAAATGGCGGCCATGTTTCTGTGTTACAAGTAAAAACGATACTAACCTCACGTTTCGTAATGGTAACCCGTAACTGAATTGAACAGTTACATATAACGCATTTTGGGGAGTAATTAAAACAAGACGTGGCTGAATGTGTTTGAAACAAAAAGATAAATATCTAAATTAAGCTCATTTTACGCGTAACGCAACGTTTTATACCCCTACACATGTGTTTAACACCGGCAAGACGTGTCATTAAGTTTTGATTCAATAAAAAATATACCTAGGATGATTTAGCAATAAAAACAGCATCCGTTATCTTACAGTTGACTAATACTCACGCGCTTTTTGTGAATCCAGAGGAGTACAAAGATCTTTCGGAAGTCTTTTCTTTCATAGAGATCTTTGATCTTAAGTTGAGTAAAATATACGGTTTAAATTCATTTAAGACACTTCAGTAAAGTGTTTCTTTTTTATAATAGTGTTGTGCTATTTTACTAAGCAATTTTCGTGATTTTGTATTTTTATGGTAGTTGGAACCTGATTTATACATAAATTTGCGCTTTCATGCTAAACAAAAAATGGTCTTATGGTAATAATTTATATTTATATCCAAGGACACCCTATTATAAATTTAAAATGTATAAAACGAGATTATAAAATCACCTTTTAGGAGTTTCGAAATATTTACTAACTAAATAAGTAGTTTAAAACAAAAGTGTGTTTCATTTCATAATGAATATTATTTACTAATGAGAAAACGATGAAAAATTATTTTCATAAACTTATTTTATTAAGTAGGTACTATTTTGTACAATTTCTACTATTTCTATCATAATGCAATATTTAAAAATCAAATAAAGATTAGATTTTAAAATATTTACCACGTTCGATATATAGGTATACGTATACGGCATCAGGTTCTCGGCGTCCTGGACGTCCACTGTTGATAATCCGTCGGCAGTTTGCGTCAGAGCTGCGGACGTGGACCTGACTTGGGAGGGTAAGCGGAAACTAGCGTCCGATCGCTTGGCTTGGAGGCAGCTTGTGGAATCCATATGCTCCACATAGGAGGCGGATATAGTATGATGGTAATATTTTATTGATTAACAATGCAAATTTGCAAATAATTTATCATCTCTAACCCGCCTCTGTTCAATTTTTTCACAATCCAGATCATGTTGAGCTAATCTATTACGGCTGGAAGAAAAATATTGCTACTTTGTTATAGTAATTTGCGAGTTTAACTATGTTTTGAAAACAAAAATAATAAAACCAATGTTGTAAAATATTATTGTGTGTCATGCAACGATCACTTGCATACAAAACTGCATTATGTGGGAGTAAATTGTATGCCTTCAGAACGTCAGAAGGCTGGTTTGGAAGAATATTAATATGTTACATTATTTGTATGTATTATTTACTAACAATATAAGACTTTTATGCGTTAGGATTTATCCAACAGTGCAAAGATTTTAATTTAAAATCAAATAAAACTTAATCTCAAATACGCCCAAGCCACAATTGAACTTAGAACCACTGTCATGCAACATTATAATACATTATCCCTTCCCAAGCACAAAAAATATTATAAAAATGTTTTTTTTTTGGAAGGAAACAGCGAAACATAGCGAAAAAACCCACCCTTTGAAAAAAAAATACAACCATACATATTCTAAGCTTACCTATTAATATATAATATAAATATTATGTTATTTATTTCTCCATACTGTTAAATGTTCTAAAATGTATGATATGTTTATTTCCTAAAAAATTTTTTTTTTTTCATTAAAAAAATTATCCATGTAACAACCCAATATAAATTGAGTGTAATGCTATAGCTATTGGAAAATACTTTACAAAAACAAATTGTTGGAACTGCTTTAAACTTGATTATAAACATTTGAGGTTTTTTTTTGGGAGAAATTTAATGGCCTTATTATAAAACCTAATCGAAAATAGTAAAAGACTAATAAAAAATTTTGGTAAAAAAATTTTTTTTTGTCGTAAATTTCATTTATCTTGCATAAGCTATTTCTTTATTTATCAAAGGAATATGGATCAAATAGGTACTGATAGATTCAAAACTTTCCACGCGTTTATACACGGTCCAAAGCTTGAAAAAGTTCTGAGTTATAAAGGGCAACTTTTCCTAGTTTCGAGGGCTAACAAGATCATGTTTTTTCCAAATTCAAATGTCATTTTCAAATTTTTCCATTCAATTATTTGAATGGCAAAATTTGCGAGTTTTACTTTTGTTTTATAACAAAAGTATGAATGCATTTACTTAAAGAAAAAATCACTAAAAGAGTACACATTTCTGGTAGAAATAAATTCTTAGAGTAGGCTTGTTTTTGAAAATCTAATTTAGCTGTCCATTATTATAGCATGTTCAATTACTACAGCATCCCACCCTATTTAAATAATTACTAATTTAATAATGACGTCACAGTTTTATCAAGCTTTTCAAGCGGTATGTCTAAAAAACCAGCTTGCCAGAAACATAATAAAAATAGGTAAATAAAACATAAAACACCAGGACACAAGACGAAGCGATTAGTCCTAATTGCAGGACCCAGCAGTGACTTATTAAGTCAAACTTAATTACGCCATAAAATTAAAAGGAACAGAAAAAGGACTATAAAAAAGACGGGGAAAGGAGCCCGGTCCTTTAGGGGGTCAACGCACGTCTTGGGTTCGATTCCTGCGTGGGTATCGAGCTGAAAGGGTTTATTGTTCCATTTTGAATTTTAGCCATTCTTCTGTTACATTACCGTTTTGAAACATTTGCTGCGTAAATTTATAAAATGAGGTATATTTAAAAATATATATAATATCATAATTCAAGCAAATAATTATGTTTTTAAAAACGTTGTTAATTTTTTTTTCTTTCTGCATGATGCTTGACTTTTGTACATTATATTGAAATGTAGAGACGATAACAAAAATAACCATTTTGCCATTTCTGGAAGGGGTAGGCAAATAGGATAGAATGCCACACCACTCTATCCTGGCACACTTCCCTTGCTTTCTCACTTTCATACATCTTCTCATGCACGCACGTCGATTATTCCGAATTTTCACATGGCCACTTTCAAGTATTTTCTGTGCTTGATCATGCCTTTTCTTTGGCGGCCTTCCTCGATTTCTAAGTCCAGGCACACTCGCATCATAAATTCTTTTAGCCGCTTTTTTATCATTCATTCGGTCCCACATGATCCATTGTAAAAGACCTCTATTAATTTTGTCGAAAATTCTTTCTCAATCTCAATCTCAGCCTGCATTCTGTTTTAATTTTGACCATAGTGCACCTATCATACATAGTTTTATCACACATTCGCCTGAGAGATCGCACTTTTATCCTTTTTTTTTCAATCTCAAAATAATGTTTATTCTACTGCTACTTTTTGACCCTTATCCGCACCTAATGGTGCATAGGCACTACATTCTAACACCAAGTTTAGTGAATCTTGATCATTATTTATATTGTCATGAAGGTAGTATGATCAGTCTTACGCTTCACTGCAGTCCAAGGTATCACACATGAAATATTAACATGAAATCACATGTAAATAAATCTTTTTTCTTATTTTTTTTTTTATTACAGTTATTTAGTACTATATATTTTTTACATAGACTAATACACTTAATACATTACACTTTTCATGTTGACCCCCTACGGGAATTGAACCCGACACCTCATGCACAGTAGCCAAATGCGCTACCACTATGCCACGAGCAGAACGTTTAATTTAAACCTGAACGTTAAATTTTTATTCTAGATAATTTGTATTTTTGATTGGATAAACCATAACGTCTATGTAGTATACATAATTTAGAAATTGTACTAAATTGTGATGTATTTTTGGTAAAATAAAATATGTATAAGACAAAAACATGCCACTCCTAAAAAGACATAATCGAAAAAATGTTAGAACTTGAAAAAAAAGAGCTTATTGGTATCGTAAAACTTATTTACAAAGTTTTGGGTCGTGTTCAAATACTAGCACACAAATCTGGAATTATCCCAAGACGGGAGTAGGTATATATTTTTATATCCCTACAGAGATGAGGTAGAATTTTTTCAAATTCAGGAATATGGATATTCGAGCGTTTACAGGGCTTATGACCTGTCATTGGCTGGTTTAAGTGACCACTTGATGTAGGTACTAACAACATTCAAAAATAATTAAGTAATTTGCTAATAAATACTTAACTTCAATATCAATGCATAGATGGAGCGTTCAACTCGCTGGTGGATGATTCTGGATTCGTAGCATATATACAAAATCAAAAAATGTTACCTGGTTTGGATATTCGCTAATAAGCGGAATGGGGAATGTTGTAGTACCTACATAAAGTGGCTACTTAACCCAGCCAATGACAGGTCATAAGCCCTGTAAACGCTCGAAATCCATATTCCTGAATTTGAAAAAATCTACCTCATCTCTGTAGGGATATAAAAATAAAATTATTTACAAAGCTTGTGTTGTCCTCTGAGGGTATTGAATCCCGTTCAATACAATTCACGAATTTATAATATTATTACATTTTATGCAGATGATTGTTAGTAAGCCTTTACAACAAAAACCTTGTATTATAAACCACAATAGCCTTTTATATAAGATCCCTAAGAATACTTTTTTCTTATCACTTTGTCCATCTTCTGTACACAAACACTCAATTATTAATTCGTGACTTACTGGGGTTGGCAGGTCAAAACCAATATTAGTTTTGGCATTGTAACATTTTTTGTGGGAATGAATGGTTGCGGATAGTTTCATAATATTAATCTTGATGAATGAAGAAATAGCAGCATGTATTTAAAATTAAAATAAATTGATTATTTGTATATTTCATTTTATATTCCTGACAGAGGTGAGGTAGAATTTTTTTCATAATTCAGGAATATGGAAGGTCAAACAAATAATAGTTTTTATTGTAACATTTTTTGTGTGGAATGAATAGTTGCGATAGTTCATAATATTAATCTTGATGAATGAAGAAATAGCAGCATGTATTTAAAATTAAAATTAAAATATATATGTATATATTTTATTTTATATTCCTACAGAGGTGAGGTAGAATTTTTTCAAATTCAGGAATATGGAATATGGATTCGAGCGTTTACATGGTTTATGACCTGTCATTAGCTGGGTTAAGTGCCACTTTATGTACTATAACATTACCCATTCCGCTTATTATCCTCACAAGGTAACATTTTTTGATTTTGTATATATGTTACGAATCGAGAATTATCCACCAGCGCAGCGAGTTGAAAGCTCCAAAATATGCATTGATATTGATTTATAAGTATTTATTAGCAAAATAAATTAAGACTCTAAACATTAAGTGGCCACTTAAACACCCAGCCAATGACAGGTTCATAAGCCCTGTAAACGCTCGAATATTCCTATATAATGTTGAAACTAGAGCAGAATGCAAGGCTGAGATAAGCCTTATCGACAAAATTAAGAAAGTCCTTTTACGTTGGTTCGGTCATGTAGAGCGAATGGATGATGAAAGAACGGCTAAAAAAATATATGATGCGACTGTGCCCTGGATGTAGAAGTCCGAGGAAGGCTGAGAAAGACATGGCATGATCAAGTAAAACAAGTGCTTGAAAGTGGGCATGTAAGAAGTCGGAATAATCGACGGTGCGTGCATGGAGAAGATGTATGAATGTGGAGGAAGCAAGAGAAGTATGCCAGGACAGAGTGGTCTGGCGTCTCTATCCTCTCTGCTACCCCTTAGGGGAAATGGCGTGATGGTTAGTTAGTAAGTTAGTTGAATTTGTTAAAAAAAAATCTACCTCATCTCTGTAGGGATATAAAATGAAATATACATTTACCTACTCCCGTCTTGGGATAAAATCCAGATTTGTGTACAAGTATTTGAACACGCCCAAAAGGTTTTAAATTGATATTCGTCTTTTACAGCCTTTATGGTAGGTTAAAATCGAATTTTCTTATTATAAAATTATGATATTTTAATAAAATTGTGTGCCTCAGTTGCTACGTTAATTTACTACGGCTTCTTTCCCTAATCCGCAACATATGGTACACCAAGTGCAGTGAATCTTGTTCATATTGTTACATGAAGCTACGACGATCAGTCTTACGTTTCAGCGCTAGTCCAAGGATGGTGTCACGAGTAAATTTATCATTTTTTATTATTTTAATATTCATTTGTATTGTTTATTATTTTTCCGATAATATTCCAATATTCCGGCGGCCGAACGCTTGGCCTGGAGGCAGTTTGTGATTCCATATGCTCCCACATGGGGAGCGGATATGGTATGATGATGGTAAAGATTATTTAATAATATTGCAATGGAGTTACAAAACTCGTAGTAACAACCGAAAATCTGGTGGATCTACATCATATTGGAGTCGAATGTGTAATATTAAAATTTAAATCTGAGTTGAAAAAAATATTGTTTTTCTTCTAACAAAAGCTTGCCCAAGTACCGCAGATTAAGTAAAATTGCATGAATTCTTATTTAAAATGCGTTTTTTTTATTTTGTTTTTCTTTGTGAATAGTATTAATTTAAGTAATAGGAATTATCTTAAATAACTATTTGTAAAAGTTTATCGGATATAAAAAAAATATTTTTTTCTCAATTTTTTTTGAAAAATTATGGGTCAAAATCCAAAAACGAAAAATTTTACAAAATCGACTTCAAATACGATGTAGATTCACTGGTTTCCTGCTTGTACATTGAGTTTTGTTACACGCGGTTTATCTTTATGGAAATATATGTTAGCGTACGTACCTTAAGTTCAGTCCAAGACCTATTTAATGTACGCATCAGTTAACCATAGAAAGATATCACAAAGATGGCTGATGGCTGATTGCCTCCCAATACATACTTAACTCACGATGAGACCTTTCACGGGGTTCCATACAAATTCAATAATAATGCCTAATAAAATTACATACATCTGCCGTCCCATGACTGAAAGACCGCTAAGTGAAAAAACAAAATTTTGTCACTAAAAAAAATAATTAAAATGTTGCCTCTATAAGTTCTAAAAACTGGAGAAGTATCTAGGTCCAACAATTAAACAAAAGTCGAATTTTATTTAATTTATTTATTCATTAATTAACATTTTTCATAATATAATATATTCGTTTAAAAACACAATTAATTATACAGAAAGATGGCGACTCACTCAGTAGTGACCCATGACAATGATCTGGCCCCGACTTACTAGATAATCCGTCTCGATTCAGGGCATCTTTTCATGCTTTAAAATAGTTTATTGTCATCTTTATTTCTCAAAACAACTGAGTAAGAATACCCTTCAATTCTCTATAGCGCTAGCGTCCGCTCGTGACCAAGAAGTTAATTTGAGCCCAAAAATCTATAAACCTTCTAGAAATAAAAAAAATTCACCTTTTTTGCTCGCAGAATTTTTTTGTGTTTTTTACACTTAACGGCCTTTTAGTCATCAGACGACAGACATACATATTGGACAACTGGACAAATGTATTAAAATACAAACACACTTATACATGTCATATATTGAGGTTTACCGTTACAGTTAGGTTAAAACCTGAAGACCCCATGACAAAAAAATGTTAAGAGGAAGCATGATGGCCGCAGCTGTTCTTTCATAGTAGTCCCTAAACTAACTTTTTGACACCCTTTCAACAACCAAAAGCGTATATATGTTGCCTTATTTTTTCAAAATATTTTATTTATCTACTACTAAATACTACTTTTTCTTATCCGCACCCAATGGTGCATAGGGCACTGCACTGGAACACCAAGTGCAGTGTCTCTTAATCATTTTATTACGTGAAGGTAGGATGATCAGTCTTACGCCTCAGAACCAATCCAAGGTATCACACATGAAATATTAACATGAAAATCACATGTAAATAAATATTTCATGCATCGTAACCAAAATGCGCTACCACTATGCTACGAGGCGGACTATTTATTATTTATCTCCTTAATGAAAATAAATAATTAAAAATAGTTGGATTCAAGATGAAATGTAGCCAAGACGAAATTGATGACAAACGTCAACACGGATGGAAAAATTCTACCTGTGGAAAAAGTCGACAACTATGTTTATCTTGGTCACAAAATCACCATCGGCAGAGACAATCAGAGTGGATAGGAGGATAAATCTCTCTTGGGTGCTTTTTGGAAAGCTAAATTCCACATTCCGAAGCTCCATTCCCAACTCACTCAGACTCGAGTATTAAAACCAATGCATTCTGCCCGTCCTTACTTATGGCGCGGAAACAATGACTCTGACCTAGCAATCCTCCCATAAGTTGCAAGTAGCACAGAGGGGCATGGAGAGGATTATGCTTGAATAACATTAAGAGACCCGAAAAAGGAACGATTGGATCCGACCGCCAGACAAAAGGTCTGCGACGTGGTGCAGCGAATTGCTTGGTTGAAGTGGAAATGGGCCGGTCACATAGCCAGAATGACGGACGACAGATGGACGAAACGCGTTCTGGTGTGGAGACCGAGGAACCAGAGGCCTTAAGGGCGTCCACCGATGAGATGGGTGGACGACATCAGGAAGCCTGCTGGAAGACAGTGGATGGGGACGGCGCATGATCGGGAAGAGTGGAGACGGCAGGGGGAGGCCTATATCCAGCAGTGGACCTCAACGGGCTGAGATGATGGTACGAGACAAACATGTTAAGCATAAGTTTACAAATTAAAAAGTCCTAGAAATGAGTTTACAAATATTAAAAATATAAAAAATCTGACGACATTTCGATTGAATAACTTTATTTTTAACAAAAGTCCAAACAGTCATCTTGTGCATTTTTATGACTTATGTCATTCATCTGGGCGTTAAATTAAAACAAAAAAGCCCATAAAAGCGACCACACATGAGGATTGTAAAAATAGGACTTATGTATAATTTACTATGAGTATAAGCAGCTCTTATTTTGATAAGGACGCTTGAACCCCCTCGACAAATAAAGATTATCAACAGACACTTAAAAGTGCATTTATAAAAAGTTTTGTAAATATGGGACTTGTCATATTGTGGCTTTGAACCAGCAGCTGTCAAAATGACGTTATTTTGATTTATGATGATATCCAGGCTCGATATTTTTATATTATTATGAATATTCTGAGTGAAATAGATAGTATGAACAACATTTTGAGTATTTTGAAATCCTTTTAGACAAAAAACTGGATTTCACCTATCACGGGCTAACATTAAACTACAGTGAAAAGCCCCACCCTTCCCTAGACTGCCTTTAACCCATTTAGACCTGAAACTATTTTTGTCACAATTTTTTATGAAATTTTTGTTATTTATAGATTAAGGACGTTAGTAAATCACCTAAAAAATACGTAAAAAATTTTTTTGTTTAAGGGTTGCCAGAAATCACCCGACCCGTATGTGGGACAGTAGGCTTATTACATATGCAAAAAAGTCCAAGTATGGCAATTTATCTTTATTCTTTCTTTAGTATTATAAAACAATAAACTAATATGATAACATGCTTGTTATTTCAGAACAAATTTTTAATTATGATAAAATAACTCAAGTTTTTTAGTATCATCATCATCAACATCATTAATGTTTAGTATATGGTAAGGTAAAAAATAATATTTAACGTGAAGACCAATATTGCATTTTTGTGCATTTGGCTGGGCATTTTTTTCGGCACTAGCCACATCTTGTTTTGTTGCTTTGTTCCAACGAAAAAAATGGTCTTTGTTGTTTATCATATATATTCTTGATTCGCCCATTTATGATGATAGCCTGCTGGGTCCTGGTTTGAAATAAATGTTTCTAAATTTCTATATTGCGATCCGTCTTCAAAGCGTCAATAAACCTATTGAACTTCCATTATGCCTTGAAAGCAACCATGGGATTTTGAACTGCCATATATAAAAGCAGTGTATAATCAGAGGCATGTACCATTACTTGTCACGGATGCTAATCTCATAGGAAGGTTTTGGTCTAAACGATCCACTCGTCCCATTTTTTGGATCATACTGATGGATCAAATGTGCTTGCGATACGGTGATTGTTTTTATAAGTTGTTGCGAATATTGTTCTATTTTATGGATATGATTAACTCGCATCAGACTCGCAGTTACTCGTATATGTCCGTTACTCAATTCATTTACCAGTGGTAAACCCGTAAAAAAAAGGAAAAAAAGGTCATTTTCTTCCATTCCAATATCGAAAAGTTGGTCAGTATAGGTAAGAACAATATTGGTACCAAGACTTAAATTAGATTATTCGATATTCAGGATTGTGCTGGGACCCTAGTATGGTTCAAACCACATTATATAACCACCTAATGCTGTTCCCACCCCAAAGATTGTACCCATAACTTAAGCTTAGCTTCAGTCTAAGGACTATGCTAAGGCATACTTGGTGGCAAATGATTAATTTTCCAAATTATCTTTATCTCCTGTTTTCATCTTCTGTCACATCATCCTTGGCATTATCAGGTAGAAATAAGAAAATATCACTCTCTGTCATTGTATTGTTTCAAATTTCCTCTTCCAAAAGAGATACAATACCATTCAACGTCAAAAAACCCGAACGAAAACGAAAAATACTGCATATTTATAAAAATCACAAATTTGTATTGTGTATTGTCCTACTGTCCCACATAGGGGTCACTATAATTCAACGAAAAAAAAATGCAACACTAATATTAAAATCACTGATAATATTGAACTAGAATGCTAAGTGGGAAGCCTATTATTGATGATCTTAATTTAAAATAAATAAATAAATTATGAAAAAAACACTTATATTACCTCCTCGACGACATCACGGAAAAAATAAAAAATAACACTGATTTAAAACTGCGTCTATATTCACTCTCTGACAAATTTCAGAAAACTGATATCGTTTATATGAATCATTATACCTTCCTCTTGGACATTACGATAAATTTGTAACATTATACTTATTGGGTTATTCAGTACATTTTTTATAACACACTGTCCCATATGTGGGACGGTAGGTCTAAATGGGTTAAAGACTATTAAGTCTTTTTTCAGTCCAGCCAACTCTACCGATTTTTTTCAACAAGCTAACCGCGATTTTAAGATTGTTTGGTGTGATAAAAATACGGATGAATTTACCGTAATGTTACGCGAACAAATGCTTTCATTGCCCCTTACCACTGTCTTCGGCTTATAGCTAATATAATTGTCATTGTTTCCATCACCCAAACCAACCAGAGTCGGCCCAAATTAACAGTGGTAGGGTATGTTAGTTTCTACCCCGATCATTTATTTATTAGTAATTATCTACCACCCGTGTGGAGACCGGCATACTGCCTCGCCAGGCCCCTCACCCACAGACATCCACCCGAGCATCGCGGTCAGGGTCTCAATGGAGGGGGGATTAGGAAAAGGAGGGGAGGGAACTGAACGCATGTGTGCATCTCACACTATCATACTTATGATAGGTTATAAGCCCTGTGACGCCTAGATATCCCATATTACTTTCCAAACTTCTTGTTAGACGATACTTTTTTAAAATGTACCGAATATTTATGTGAATTTTATAACATATTGTTACATCAATCGCTCAAGCACAGATAACTATCGACGTAGTTAAAAGGTAACGCTAACGCTAACGATTTTGAGCGATCCCAATGACATAGCGTTTAATACCGCGAGCATTGGACGATCTGAGCCGAGCGGAGCCGAACTACGCTATATATCGCGGCCTTATGTCAAGCACGTCAAATCATCGCGCTTGTCGGATTTTTTATTATTTCGACTGCTTTTCTCAATATTGGGCTTGCCGAAAAACCCGCTAAATTATAATAAAGATTGAATGAAGATTTGTGCGAATAAGATATATCTCGGGAAATGCCTCGCGACTCGTATTGCGCTCGTTTAATAATCACGATCGATAACTTTTAAAACGCGCTGCTTGTTTCATTGGTGATCGCGAAAACGTTAAAACATTACATGGGTTAAGAAATCGTTATCACGTCGACTTTTATACCGAGTACGGTACTGATCTGTGATCGAGCAACAGGGGAAGACTTAACATCCTGCCTTGCATGGACTATAGATTGTACCATAATTGCTTTGGTGAACCAATCTGCCGTCCGATGACTAAAAGAATACTACAATGCAAATTCAAATCTACTACTAACTACTTCTTTCCTTTATCCGAAACTAATGGTGCCATAGGGCACTGTATTGGAACACCAAGTGCAGAGTACCTTGATCATTTAAAAATAATCTACAATACAAAAAAGGTGTCTCTGTCTCTCTGGAAGCTTGAACGGCTTACGGTTTTTTGTTGGACTTAGCTAACAGTTTAACAAACTAGGTCTAACAGCTTCTAGGGACAGCATTTTTCAAATTTTTTGCTCGTAAACAAAATTGGCTTTTTAGTCATCCAACGGCAGCAATGCACGATGGCAGCAAAGGCAGCAATCCCTATTGGAAATACACCGTGTGACAAAACTCGATGTACAAGCGGCGAAACCAGTGAATCTAAATCATATTTTTGGAGTCGATTTTTGTAGATTTTTTTAATTTTTATTTGACCCTTAGTTTTCGAGAAATTGAGAAAAGAAGTTCATTTTTTACAAATTGTTATTAAATAATTTTTTTAAATATTGTTATAAAAAATCATTTATTAAATCAAATTAATACTATCCACAAAGAAAATCAAATCAAAAACCAGGCACTTTTAATGATAATTTAGTGCATTTTTTCCTTAATCTGCGGTACTTACAATAGTTTTTGAGAAGAAAATATTTTTAATTTTTTTTTAAGAAGCTCAAGATTCAAAAGTCATATTACACTATTCGACTCCAATATTATGTAGATTTGTAGATTTCATCAGTTTTCGGGTTGTACCTACGAGTTTTGTTAACTCCATGTATAAGAGAAAGTAGTCTAAGAATTTATTTTGTAATTATTTTTTATAATTACATAAAGTTGTAGCACATTTATAAGCAGTTCAGAGGTAGTAATGTGCAACACCCTGAATGCTTTATGCAAATTCCAGTATTCAGTAGCCACAAACATTAATAAATGTCATTCATAAATACAAATTGCTTTTCGCAGGATGGGAATGGGATAATGCTCGTGACCTGTTTACAATAGCTTAACTTGTACAGAATATTTCTCCGTAATAATTGATTTAACGCCACCAATCATTATAGTCCACGCTTCTTGTGACAAATTTTCAATAGTTAATTATCTTAATCTGAGAGCCGTGTATCGCCTTCCACTATTAGCTTTTACCACTAATCTTCATTGACTCTACTCGGAAAGCATCGTCCGAATCCGATGGATTTGGAAAAGAGGAGATAGATGGTCGTCACAAACCGAACGCCTTAGGCCGATCGTTGCCTTCTCTATCGCTTGTTCCGCGCTCTAGGCTTGCACACTCCGACTACAGGCGGAACGTGACAATGAGTCATGCTTTTTCGTGCGTTCAGCGAGGCGTTCCCCGATTTATTAGACGTATATCAGGCCTAAAAGAAAAAAGATCTGTCAGATTTTATGTGGCAGAGATCTAGTTTTTTTAACATTTTACGAATAAATCTGATACAAAATAAAACCAACGCCCTGGAAGGCTAAGTTGAAAGGGATCGCCTGATAAAGTACAAAATAGTTAAACATTACGAGTGTACGTACGGCACTGGACTTCAAAGCTTCCAAATCTCATTGAAGGATTTTCCTTCTAAAAATTCTCAAATTACTCCTTTTAATAGTTCTCCTGGCGAGTTTTGTTAAAACTAACGAATTAATTTTAATTTTGTAATAAAAAAGTGCTAGAGTAAGACTGATAGTCCTACCTCCATATAATAGAAATGACCAAGTTACAGTGTAACTAGGTTTACAGTACCCAATACGTACCATTTGGTGTGCGGATAAAGGAAGTAGTATTAGTATGTAGTAATAAAATAAGATTAAGTTCGCGATATTCATTATTGTAGGTACATAGAAGTAGATTTGGCATTCTTTGTAGATTAAATTAATGTTAATTGGCTAATATGTCCGAATTTATACTATTAATTTATATCATATTTTTTTGCTAGTGTTTTTTTTTATGTCTTGAACTAATGTTTAAGACACTTCAATTATTAAATCGTTATCGTCCTATAATAAAACTTTCCAGTGGCAACACCAAGAAATCAATTTATTAAAAATGGTTTATATTACATTATTTTACATCTCATTTAAAAAAAAAATTATAGTCGAAAAATATTTATAACTGATTTTCCTGTGTTTTATAATAAATGTGAAATTGGTGCTATTTGTAATGTGTGTAAGTTGCTTTTATGTTTCAAGAAAATACTTATTTTGTAATATTATATTTTTATGCGTTGTTAAATATTGAAAGGGGATTGTTTTAAAAGGATAATAAAAAATGTAAAACAAACCAATAGGAAAATGATCAATCAGTTTTCAATAGAAATACCATTCATCGCACACAGACCTATACATCAAAAAAAATAAAAATTTCGATTGTAGTAAAACAAACGTACCGAGCAATCGGGATTCAGCATTACCTCTTGTCCTTCGATAATTAATCAATTTGTGAACTTTCCATTTATACACAATTTTTTTATATAATGTAAATAATATCATGTAAATTGGTCTACATGCGAAACGATCCTGTTTCTTACAAATTTCGTCGTCTCATCTGACGTTTATTATGGCGGGAAAACTGGCGTGCTTTGATAGCTTTGTTTGACCGAGGCATATTCTGAACACTAGGAGAAATTCGAATATACAACCAGGCACAAAAACAGGGGCGATTTGGAAAATTTGACAAAATCTGGACAGCTGTCAGGATTTATCGAAACGCCCATTTTTTCGTTTGAATCGTTTTGGGTGTAACCTTGTCTTTTAACATTAAATTTTTTTTTAATAACCCACAACAAAAACAAACAATCTTGAATCGGGGAGCTTGGAAAAAGCTCATCATCATCTGTTTGAGATATCGTAAATACGATTACATTTTTAATTAAAAATTACGTTAGGTATTATAATTTATCTCAAATAACAGAATGAAACCTAATAATGAAAATTACATACACATAAGATAGATCTTTGATTTTGACCATTTCAAGTTTGTTTTTTATTCTTAAACAAAAGTGTTGGTCAGTGATCTGTCCGTCTACTAACGTCTACATGGTATATATAAATCATACATCTGCTAATTTTATTAGATGCCATTTTTTGTGAAAAAGCATCTCATGGGCGCTGTGTCAACATTGATAAACTTAATGTGATTCCAGACCCAATCAATTTCTACTAAAAAAAAAAAAAAAAAAATATGTTACTGCGCATATTGATATTATTTGGGTAACAGTACTGGATTCCGATTCGTCCTGTTTAATAACTGATAAATTTAATGTAATTTAGATAATTTTATTCAAAAATTTGTTGATGCCGATTCAATTAATATAATAACGCGGTTAACAAAATTCAATAAATAATACAAGTTTGTCCTTAAAGGAATACAATGCAGTTTATAGACTTAGAGTAGGTGGTAGTAAAGTACATTGCTCCAAGGGTGCGGCCACTGCTTATGTTCGTACCCTCACCCACTAACAATTTGCTTCTAGTGCAACTTTATCATGTGTGAAAAACTTTGGCTGTCTGTAAAGTCGGTTTAACGGACGATAATTTTACGTGATAACGTCATAAGAAAACATTGATGAAAAATAGCATACTTTTATGAATTGAATTGAATTATTATTACTGAATTATCATTATTTTGTATAATACAAAGCAGGAGTTAATTGAAAAATTACAATTTTTTTTCCATAAATTATCATTTTTTGCACTCGTTAATTTCACTTTCACTTTGTAGCTTGTGTGCTGCTGCTGTCTCCCTTCTACTCGGACGCATCGGCCGATGGAGTGGAAGAGAGATAGATGCGTCACAAAACCGAACGCTTAGGCCGATCGTGCCTCTCTATCGCTTGTTCCGCGCTCTCGCTTGCACACTCGGCTCAGGCGGAACGTGACAATGAGTCATGCCTTTTTCGTGTGTGCAGCCGGCGTTCATCGATTTATTAGTCGTTATCACGAGTATACATACATTACAAGTTTTTCTTCGTGTAATTTTGTGTTACCACTATTCGTATTTCTACTTACATACTTATGGTACCCCATGAGAGCCGCCATCCGATATTAAAATTTGTGATACGGCAAAAAAAAAAAAAAAAAAAAAAAAATTCCCCCCCCCCCTTACAAAACAACGATACAAAATTACAAATACTTCTTTTAAATGGTTTCTACTACTATATACACTCTCCCTTAATCCGACACCTAACTTTCGCATAGGGCACTGCAATTGTACAACCTAATTCTGTGAAATCTTGATCGTTTGGTTACATGAAGGCCAAGAAGGATCAGGTCTCACGCTTCAGCGCCAGTCCCAAGGTATCACATATTAAATGATGTTTCAATAGATAAATCACATGAAATTCTCTTTTCAAAATTGGTTTATTCGTGGTTTTCTAGTATAAGATAATAGGAATGATGATATTCTACCGAAGTGATTATTTTGCACTAGCTTCGGATGTTCTGTGTGTGTAATATTTCCCTGAGTGAACATTCTGGGTGGTCGTTCAAGAGTATGTAGTTCAAAATATAACCCAATTCTTGACCTTAGGATTCTATATTCATTCCTATAATTTTCTACATTTTTTGTATAATCCTATAAGACCTATGTTGTAAAACGCACCAGACTAACTAACTAACTAAACTAACTAACGCATCACGCCATTTCCCCGTGCGGAGTAGGCAGAGAGGATAGAACGGCCATACCAACTCTGACCTGAACACAATTCCTGTGCTTTCTCTACATTCTACATCTTCTCATGCACTATACGCGATTGGATTAAGGGAATCCGTCGTAAGGTCTAACTACCGCTTTTTGATTGTAGTTAAAACAGCTGAGAAATATCTTAGTTTGACCAGTTGTTTTATAAAGAGGGTAGATCTCAATCATCCATGGCTTTGAAGCTGCAAGTTAGATTTGTTGTTAGCCTCTACTTTGTGAAAAATCCTACTTATTTTTGCTTAGTTATTCACTTCAACAGTATTTGTATATTTTTCTATACGTAATCTTGTGTTATAATTTCCTAATCGGGGGATAGAATTCTCCAATACCATCTCGCGTTGGTAGCTGATAGGACGAGTTTGAGATTTAGCCTCTTTCTGTTCAGCGCTCTTGAGGAGATTTTTCGCAAAAACAGCGCTTTATAAATTGTCCCAGTTAAAAAATAATATTCCGTCGTTTCTATGTTCCATTTGTAATGACTTGGTGTACCCTTGATATTATTTCTATTAAACGGCGCGTAATAAATAGGGCTTCACTTATTAGTATGATGATGAGTGGTTCTGCAAATTTTTTGAATATTGTATGTCAGATGATGTTGCGGGGGCGGGATAAATTATTTTTAGGGGTTAACAATGAAACGCGATAATTGATTCCATAACACCTGGGAACCCGCATAAAATATTAAAAACATTCAAATCTGCCCTTTAATCATATCATTATCAGTCTTTCCTTCCCCACTGCAACTGTATGGTAATTACCACGTACGGCGCCCTCTGCCCCTGCCCGATCACCACACGCACACTATTACACGTAAACCAGTAAACACACAGACGCAGTGTTTACTCACACTCGCACAGTGGCGCCTAAAATACACGATTACGGTCAAAGACTCCCGCACTCAAACATATATTCCACTTAAGGGGAGAGTCATGACCACGCGAACTTGATAGGAAAAGTATTGTGCGTGATGCACTATAATATTGATTATAAGATAAACGTATATAGCGCCGTTTTTTTGTGAAGAAACGCCTCAAGACCACTGCGTATTTTTTTGCGTTGGCGATCGATGCATTTAATTCGCCTTAGAAAAGTTAAATAAACTTCGCGTGGTAAAAAATGTAATTGATCGTGATCGAGGTAAAAATCTGTGAAAACCTGTATTTTCAAAATTAATATTAAATTTAATAAAATTTTTCTATTGATCATGGGACCAAATAATAAATTAAGCGGTTCATTAATTTTTAGTCTTTTTTAAAAACAAATCTATGCAAAGTTATGGAATTTGCACATATTTCATTTGTGTACTTACTATTTCAAATTCGGCTTTCTTGAAATAGGAATCAAGTCGAGGCGGAGTAGGGGATCGAACCGGGGATCTCAAGACTAAGACACCACTACGCCTACGCCACCACCCGTCCCCTTTTTCTTTAGACTCCCCTCTTAAAAAACGCATAGTATATGTTCAATCTACACACATAATATACAACATACGTTCACTTTCTTAGCGACAGATGTTGCTCAGATGTGCCATAAGTATATATCCATTATTAGGGGTCCTTAAGCAAACACTTGTAAATGCCATTTAACCAAATTTACATTTTTATGGAAGTTTCGGTGGGTTGGGTAATTTTAGTAATAGAAAATGCAATTAAAGAAATTCAAAGTCACTCAATTTTAAAGAGGTCGCCATTTTCGAAGGATTATCTAGACTGCCGTATATAAAAAAAACGTGATCAGTTCCACATCGAAGACTTTATAAAAAATAGTAACACAATGTGGTTTGGCCGAGTTTAGTTTTCTCGGAGCTTACTGGGAGGTTTATTACACTGTTATTCCATGTGACAAGTGGCCCCAGTGAATCCTTGATTCCTACTCCCATATTCCTTTTGTCTATGACTTCCTCTATCCAAATTCCAACATTTGTCTGTGGTTCTATCTTTTGCACATCGCGGGTAATCAAACTTTTACCATTTGTAACATTTTTTTTTGGCGTTCAAAATACCGCACGCGTTTCATCCGCATTTTACCGCAACCGCATTTTACTCATCGCATCGCATCTATATAAACTTTGAACTATTCAAACAATCATCTAGTGTCATTGTGTGTTTATTGTTACTTCTCTGTGTGTTTGTTTTTTATTAATCGAAGTGAGGCAGCCCAGAGGACCCTTCCTGTTTCCTCCATCATCCATCTCCAGCAAGGTAGGGGCAATTTTATATTGGATTGATTGGTGTGGATCTCCTGTCGAAAATCCTGGGAGCTATAGCTCTAATTCCGCCATCTTCTCCCGCTACATCGAGACATAACACATTCTCCCGCGCACCAGTCATCTCTGTTTAGTAGCCGCTTACCTAGTAAATTCCACCCTCGCGACATCGAACCGCCTCTCCGCCGCTTCATAATGTTTACAAAATGCCGGCGGGCTACCTAGTAATGTTACAAATGCCCGGTACCTATATCATATGCCACCACCGTGATTCTTGTATAGTTTCCGGTGTGTTCGCATTATTAAATCCAATACAAGATAGTTGCTAGGATGTTGCGTACGCCTATTTTGGGTAAGGGGTGCATTAAATAAAATTATGTAGGTACTTATGTTTGGTTCACCCATTGTGCAAGGGACGTCGCCCTTATTTTTTCTGGATGAAGTTTGCCAAGATTATATTAATTGGTCCTTAATCTGTATTGTGTCAATCGTTGGGCCGCCATTTTAACGTGGTGATTCATCATTCGTTAGTCAATCTTTCAATCAAGGATTCATTATGGTTTTTGCAGCTATCTCCTTACCAGTATTTATTTATATTTTAAGTGACACACCAGTTTATTCTGTTTATTATGGTCCCCTAACATTACTATGTCTTATTCATTACAGTGGTGTGAAAACTAAAGTTTGTTATTGATATATCTTCTCTACTAGGTGGCGTTTTGCGCACCTGTCTCAGAGAAGAATATGTACAAATATTTTATAATTATTGAAAAAGATATGTAATTTACTGTATTTGCCTGAAAAATTTAACATTTATGATTTAACAATTTGGGATTTGAATAAGGTTTATGTTATTTTAAATATGCTATTACAAATCGGTTAATAAAATAAAATTTTTTCCTGAATCAACTAAATTTTATCAATTAGTATATGCTATGTTTGGTACAAATAACAAAGAATTTTCAAATTGAGGTAACATATAGAACATAACACACAATTACGTGGACAACACAATGTACAAGACCTAGACGTGAAGTGAGCAAACAGTGGTTCTGTTATGTCATGTGTCTGGTGTGTTGTTTGTATGTGTGTGGAGTGTGGTGTCTGTTGTTGGGGGGGGGGTGGGAAATCTAATTATTTACAACGGCCGGAGCCGATAAGTAAAGAGAAAGAGGATACGCCGTCCTGGCAGACATTCGATGACCAACCAACGGGTGTGTTCGGCGGAGATGATGGACGCCGGGCCTGACGTGGGAGGAAGGCGAGAGAGCTAGCTGGTGACAGGGTCTGCTGGAGGGATCTAGTGGACGTCAGCCTGTTCACATAGGAGCAATACGTGGCGAAAGAGAAGAATAAGAAGACGATAAGTAGGTTTTTATAAAACGCCATGAGGTTATTCCAGTGGTACTCCAGAATGTAAAATTTAAAAAGGTTTTTTCACAATTCGAACCAAGATCAACAAAAAGTCAAGAGTTTTACTAGAACTTGTGGGAAGAAATTTTACTAATATGTACCATAAAATTTATTTACCTGTATAAACTATTCAGGTTCTACTTGAGTCCAGCCGGTGTAAGAAATTTATAAATAATATAAGGCATTACACTTTGTCTTAAGTCCACTTCATACGGGACAGAAAACTACACTGTGGAATCCATATGCTCTACATAGGGAGCGGAATAGTTTGATGATGGTGATGAGTGAAAGAAATAAAAAATATTGTGGTTTTTTTTCCCAATATTTACTATTGCATGAGGACAGAGTGCGTGGAACACAAAATATCGTGGGCTAAACTATTTTTATGGTAAGAGTAAAATAAGAACATAAAAAACTAGATAGCGAGATTCCCTGGCATTTTATGTACTCTTTGGAAATATGGTTTATCTTCTGCTATAGCTTTACCTGGGGTCCAGAAAAATAATTAAGAAACAGCCTAACAAAGAGTTGGCTACTTTCGTCTTTCCCCTTTTCATGGATTTCATACTTGATTGCTTGTTTCGTAGTTTCATTTTTCATATATACCATAAACCGCTCCCTATGTGAAGCTATGGAATTCCTCAAACCGCTCTCAGGCCAAAGCGATCGGCCGCCAGCTCCGTGCATCCTCCCAAAGTCTAGTCACGTCCCGCAGCTATGACGCAACACTGCCGGACGAATTGTCCAACAGTGGACGACCCCAGGTCGCGAAACACCTGATGCCTTGTAGGTAGATTTACGTAGGAGGAAATTACCAAGTACTATGTAATATTTTTTCGGAAATTTATTTTTTTTTTTTATAAATCTTAATAATAGCCTCAGGAGCATCATTAGAGGGGCGCGTTTCATAGCAGTTTGTGAAACTATACGCCCTATAAAAAAAACGGGCACAGAAACTCTATGCTGGACAAAAAGTAGCATGCGACATTTCGAACTGGCGAGTGATCTAGGGTATAAAATTACTCGCCATTCCGAAGTGTCGCATGCGACTTTTATTCCAGTTGCTCGATCACAGATCAGTACCCATTCGGTAATCAGCGACGTGATAAACGATTTCTACCCATGACCTCTTAACGCTTTGCGAACTCAATGGTTACACGCGTTAAAAGCCATCTGACGGATTCTTAAACGAAGCGCATACTAGTCACGTAGTCATTCGAGATCTATATCTATTCGCACTTTTTAATTCAATCATCCGTAACTTTTTATGATCTGATCTCTGATCGGGGGGTGGGGAAAAATTTCCCAAACCGGGGTGTTTTTAACCCCCATTCCAAACCCCAACAAAGACAAAAAATTTTACCCCCGCCCCCCCCGGGTTTTTTGCCCACCCCCACGGCACATTCCCCCCACCCCAATTTTTGATCCTCGACGTGGTTTGGGTTTTAAAAACTTTTTCTCTTTGTTTCACCGATTCCCCGGGATCAATTTTTTTTTTTGTTTGTGCGTTTTAAGGCTGCTTTTGTGAAAAATTTTGGAGTAAACAAAAAATTAAAACTAACAACCCAAACCCGCTATTTTCCCGCAGGGTGGGCAGGGGATAAACCCACACCCACCTGTCCGGCACACTTCCTTGTTTCCCTCCACTTCATTTTTCTTCTCATGCCCACTTTTTTTTTACTGAAAACCATTTTCTTTCTCGCCTTCCCGATTTACATCCGGGCCAGAGCATCTTTTTTTTTTTTTCCCGTTTTTTTCTCCCCACGCTCACGACCAAACCCATCGTAAAAGACCTTTTTAAATTTTTGTCGATTGCTTACTCTCCCCTTGCCTCTGCTTAAAATTTCGACATTTACCCTTAGCATGTCTTACCACACATTCCCCTGAGAGACGCTTTTAACGCAAATTACTTTCATCTTTCTTTTCCAACACCACGCTTCACTACCATACATAATTTGGTACCAAACTCCATTTAACTCCCAATTTAGCCTCTTTTAAAAAGAATTTTATTAATACGCCCTTTTTTTAAGCACCATAACTTTAAACCCGGCCCTAACCCCCCTTTCAATGCCCCTTATCCTATTCCACCCTTAACATTTTCCCAGTATCAAATTATTTAAAAAAATTTTTGCTCTAACCGGCTACTTTTTTTTTCCCCCCTTTTTTAAAACAAATTTTTTGCATACGGAAAACTGCTGGTACACAAGCTGGTGCAATAAATTTTTGATAATTTATAACATCATTTTACGCTTTCAGTTCCCGCCAAAGGTACCACGTTTTTAAGGTATTATTATTATATTAAAGAAAAAATTTTTTTTTATTAAGAATGTGAAAATTAAAGTTTTAAAGGAGGACCCGCCAAAAAAGCTAAAGCGGGATTTCAGACCGCCCAAAGGAGCAACAACACCTTGAAACAACCAAAAACAAACCATTAAGGAAAAAAAAAAAAAAAAAAAAAAAAATTTTTTTGTTAAAGCCTTAAACCCTACCGCGATTAAGTAAAAGCCCCCATTTTTTAAAAAATCTTTTTTTTAATTTTTGTTTTTTAGGGAAGATTAATTTCCCCAAAAATTCGCGGCATTTTGCGCAACCCGAGACGGGGACTTACTTGGGGGGATGCCCGGGGTGGGGCCCGTGCGGGGCCGGGAGGCGTTTGGGGATTCCAAAAGCCCCATAGGAAAGGGGAAGGTATGATAAATGAAAATAATTGAAATTTTGAAAAAAATTTTAAAAAAATTTTACCCAAAAAAAAAAATTTCCCCTTTCTCCTACCCTCCTTTTTCTCGCTGGGAAAAAAAAAAAAAAAAAAAAAAATTCTAAAAAAAATCGACCCAAAGAGTGATTCACTTTTTTTTCCCGCTTTACACGAGCCGGGGGACTTAAAAATTTTTTTTTTTTTATTTTAATTTAGGAAAATTTTAAGGGTTTTGTTTAATAATAACCATTCCAAAAAGGGTACCTAACTCTGTAAACCTTAGGTAATTATAAAATACTTTTATTTAAATATCAATCAAAATTTAAATATTTTATTTAATTTTTATGGTTTTTAACTTATTTTACTATTTTTTAAAAATTTTTTAGTGGACTATCTACTGCAATATTCAAGACTTAATCCTTATGAAAACAAAACCATAAATTTTTTTTTAAAACCCCCAAATTTTACAAAAAACCCCCCCTCCCCAAATAACCCCTTTAATTTAACCCCACCCCGGGGGGGGGGGGATCCGTAAAATTTTTTTTTAAAAACCCCCCCCGGGGGGTTAAAAAAAAGGGAAAAAAAAATTTTGGGCCAAAAAAAAAATTGGATTCCCTTTAAAAATTTTTTCCAAAACCAGGGGTAATTTAAAAAAGGGGCCCCCCGGGCCTTCCCTTTTTAAAACCGGTATTAAAAGTTTCAAACCCCTCCCGTCCCGGGGCCCCGGGAAAAAGAAATTTTAAACCAACCCCCTGGTTTAAAAGTTTTTTCCATAAAAAGGCAGGTTAAAAATTTGACGGAAAAAAACCAGGCAAATGGAGGATTGAGTTTTAAAAGGAAACTTCAAAATTTTATTAAAAAAAAAATTTAGCCGGGTTTCCCGGGGGGAAAAAAAACCCCCCGGGGAAAAAAAAAAATTTACAAGGTTTTTTTTTTAGGGGCCCCCAAAAAAAACGCCCCCCTTTAAAGAAAAACCGGTAATTTAAAAAAATGGTTATTGTTCCGAAAATTTTGAAAAATTTTAAAAAGTTTTTTTTAAAAAATTTTAAAAAAATTTTTTTGGGTTTTCCCGAATTGGTAAACGGTTTCATTAAAACAAACATTGGGAGGATGCACGGGAGCTGTTTGCAAAGTTTGCAACTGCACAACGCAACGTTTAGTAAAACTAGCAACACTTTCAAATAAAAACCAATTTACTGAAGTGTCTTTAATGCAATTTAAAACCGTATATTTACTCGACTATTATTAATTCACGTGACCTGACCTGTCCCATGTAAATCATCGTGCATAAAATAAAATTAAAAAAATTCTGACATGTGTGAAATATAGGGTATTTCAATATAAGGCGTAATTTTTTAGTCAGTTAACAAAAAAAACCCTGAATTCAGTGTTGTTAATAGGACCCATTTTAATAAAAAAACATGTACTTTCCAAATAAAAAAAAGAAGAGTGCACCCAAACGATTCCACAGAAACAGTAGAAGACTTGGTCACCCTAGGCACCGCGCATGAATTCAGATGACCAGCTGTGAATAGGGTGTGCGTAATTTGTAAAAAATATTAGGAATAAAAATAATAAATCGAAAAATAAAAGTAAATACATGTTTTTTTTATTGAAATGGGTTCAATTAACCATACTGAATTCAGGGTTTTTTTTGTTAACTGACTAAAAATTAACCCTGTATAGAGACGCTCGAAATTTTGTGGGTCAAATTTATGGTAAAATATTTTTTTTTTTTTTTTTATTGTATATTTATTTAGTAATTACAAATACTGAAATGCCGTCAAAAAATATTTCACGCAAAAGCGCGCTCCCCAAATGTTGTGCCCTGGTTGCGAATTGTAATTTTTTCTCAAATAAAGAATTTTTTCTCCTTGAACTGCTTGGTTTAAATCACAAATAAAATATAATCACGTTTTTGCGATTTCCCTAAAGCTGATTTTTTGAGTTAGTGTTAATTCATGGTGCGATTGGTCGAACTTTAGGTATATTCATTGGATAAAAATATTTTTTCAAATAAAAAAAAGGACAATTTGACATCTCAACAAAGACGAGAAACTTGGAAGGGAATATGGATATCTAGGCGTTTACAGGGCTTATGACCGGTCATTGGCTGGGTTAAGTGGCCACTTGATGTATTACAACATTCCCCATTTCACCTAGTATTTGATATCCATATCTGCCAATATACAGTAAAATGGCGCGACGCTTCACATGTGAACTCTCTGTCATCCATTGATAAAATTGCTGAGCATTTTAGCAGAAACCTTTATGATTGCAAGTGAGATTCTTACCGAATTATATCAACTACTACGAAACGCCTGAAGATGAATCTTCAATTTGTTATGCTTATAACTTTTACCAGCAAATTTTTATTAACAACATTTTAAGTGTGTCCAAATACTTGTAGACAAAAACTGGATTTCGCCCATTACGGGCTAATAATTACAATTTGACATCTCAACAGAGACGAGAAACTTGGAAGGGAATATGGATATCTAGGCGTTTACAGGGCTTATAACCTGTCATTGGCTGGGTTAAGTGGTCACTTGATGTATTACAACATTCCCTATTTCACCTAGTATTTGATATCCATATCTGCCAATGGGCGAAATCCAGTTTTTGTCTACAAGTATTTGGACACACTCAAAATGTTGTTTATAAAAAAAAGGAGTTCACATCTCATACACAATTTTCTATTTTATTAGCTTACAATTGACAAGAATTTGGATGCATTTAAAACGTCGGTTTTTTTGCATTTAAATATCGAGCGTCCATATTGAAAGGCCCTTTACATTTTACATCAAGACTCGATTTCCTGGAAGGTACCGCAAAAAAACATTGCGGGAATTCGATGCAAAAAATGTGCCAAGAACGCGGAATATTTGGCAAAAATGTTTTTAAAACCGACCTGTGTATTTTTAAATCCCTTAACAGAGGATTAAAAGGAATTTTAATTAATGACCTCTGAATAATAATACATTTTAGTTTCTGGGTGATGGTGCCTGGCACCATAGTTGGTCCTGTGATGACAGTGGAATAGTATTTTATTATTTTTTACTCAGCAAAGGGGAGTGTTATGAGAAATCTTATGGGAAATTTCAAATTCATGGGTTTATCAAAATACAGTTAATATTTTTGCTGGAAAACGTGAAGTGTAATGTTACAACGTATCTACATGTAGATAAATTAACGTATCTTCGAATAGAAATGGTACAACTGCGATATAATATCTACATGTGGATACGTTTGTGATCGCAGTGTGGATATCAGCTACAATAGGTAATTTGTCATTATTTTTATATTCATTTTTTTATAGAATAAAAAGTACGGAACCATTTTTTTTATTATTTGTTTATTTACCACCTCAACAAGCCAGGAGGCCCAATAACAAAAGAAATTGATAACATCGCTTACATCCAGACTTGACAAAAGTAACTTTTTGATTTCAGTGTTTTCAAACCCGGAACTTTCGAATAGTAAATCCGGAGTTTTAACTATTACGATTATTAGAATAAGAATGTGAAAAGTATTTGACAAATTTACATTTTTAATCGAAATCCTAGGAATTTGGAGACAGTCAATTCGAACCTAGGGTTTTAAATCCAGAGTCGGTGACTCTAGACACAGAACCACGAACCGGTTAAACTTAGTGTTATTTTGTTAAATTTTTAGATAATTTTGTCTATTGACAATAAAATTAACAGTAAATGACCAAATAAGCAATGATGCCCTAAAACAATAGTTTATTTTTTAGTGTGGTTTTCTTTCAAATTTTTAAACTTTTCTGTGTTTTTATTATAAGTACCTACTATTTGATTGATTCTATGTATTTAAAAAAAATAAAAAATCTTACATTACTTTATTAATATTTATTTATAATAGCTACAACTTCTTCTTCTTCTTCTTTCGCCACGTTCGCTCCTATGTGGAGCATGTGGACATCACTAGATCCCTCCTGGAGACCCTGTCACCAGCCAGCTCTCTCGCTCCTCCCACGTCAGGCCCGCATCCATCAGCTCCGCCGAATACAATCGTAGGATGGTCATCGACGGTCTGCCAGGACGGCGGGATCCTGCAGGCGCAAAGAAGAGGCAGCTCGGGTTCAGGCTCTCCCGAGGCATCCGGAGTACATGCCCAATCCAGGTCCATCGCCGCATCTTCACGACTCAAGTTATTGGAGGTTGCTGCGTCCGTTCCCTAACTTCAGCGTTGGTTATGAAGCCAAACCACCTAATGCCTAGAATCAGAATTATTATTGAAGTATGCCAATAAAATGATTACTATAATTATTATTATTAAACAGTTTAGCAGTAAGCGCCATACTCGTACCTACTATAATCGCTTAGTAAGAACGCCCCTGTCTATTCGTGCCCTGTGAGAACAATTTTATTCCATCAAATATTCCTAGTATTGTCTGAATCAGTATGTGAACATAAACAAGATGTCCGCAATTACTGACAACTGCATTCAATTGTAACTTTCAGAAACCCCTCAAGTCTCCATTTTGGCCGAAACTATTATTTCACTTTAAAAAAAATTGAAATCTTGCATTTTTATTTTATTACATGAGTTTAATATATTATGGAGGTTTATTATTACAGAAAATGCTTTAATGTTTTTTCGCTCCAAATTGTTAACCGAAGATTGCTCAATGCGCAAACATTACGATGATACGATGAGGCGGCCAGTTTTCGTGCACCTCCAAGTCAGGTCCACGTCCCGTAGCTCTAACGCAAACTGCCGACAGATGGTCAACACCGAGACGAAATAGATGAGCACAATTTAAGCAGAATTTCCAAAAAATATTATAGTAGAAAAACATTTTATATTTTAATTTTTTTCATTGATTTTTCAATTTTAATTTATTGGTAATTTCAGCATTTATTTCAAGATATTGTATGGCATGTGGCATATCATTAGAAGGGGCATAGCGAAAGTTAGTTTTTGAAGGCATTTGAAAATCATGTTTTTTTTTAAATAATGCAAAGTAATTTAAAAAATTGCATCCGTTGTTATTGAATAACTTTTCTTAAAGTAATTGTCTGCACCAAATTAGTATTTTAGTACAAGGATTGTTTTAGTACAACACTACCAAGGGAAAAGATATTCGAAGCTGATACAAGCCTTAGATTTATTTAAATTAAAACAAAACTGAAATTCGGAAAATAACAGCAAAAACATGAGCGAATCGTAATAAAAAAATTGTGACATTTGGGAACACGCCACTAGAACAAATTTGTTTTAAATGCTCCCCTCTATCAACGATTTATTTTTGTTTCACTCTCTATAACCACTTTCAATTATTTATTGTACCTGATCATGCTATATCTTTCTCGGCCTCCTCACCCAAAGCACACTCGCATCAATAATTCGTTTGGCCATTCCTGAATTCAGCAAATTTGCTCTAATTTCGACATTATCATACCGCGCATAATCTTACTTTTTACTATACTTTTATTGACTAACGGGGTTTCTGAAAATACGATTCAATTGCTCATGCTTGGCTTATCCGCAAGCTGCGAGCGATAAGACTATTTTTAAAGAGCTTAAAGCTAATTCGCAATTTAGCAACCTTTCAATTGGTCACGCCACAGTAAATTGCACAATCTCCTTTGTTTCTTGTCTGCCTGAATTGAATGCAACGAAAGCCAACTACAGTAGTCAACTATAATCTATATAGAATATTTGCTATACAATATTATTAAATTCTAAATCTGCACAAATTCAATACATATACTAGTTTACATATTAATAGCAAAAATATCTTATTATAAGTGATAGAAATTACAATGAGGGAATCCACTGTTTTCTAAAGTAATTTTTTTCTATAAACTTACTATTCAACTAAACAAAAAAAAAAAAAAAAATTTTTTTTTATAAGTTATTGATGAAGATACGATTTTTTAAAGTTGCACATTTCAAATACCACGCAAAATACTACTATGTACTAACTGCGTCATTTTTGCAGGAGTGACGTCTTAAAACGGGTTGTTTAAGGCCATGGTATTTCTCCAGCCAGTAACAAAACTGTCAAAAATCTATGCAAACTGACGCGGGAAGCACAGATAAAATATACCGTCGACTCAACTGTCATATACTGTTAACAGCTGTTCTAGGGAGACTGAATGGCGGCCATCTTTTTTGCAATAGAAGCTTGTATGTAGATTGTATTCCATATTAAAATGCCATGGAACGCGGCTACGGGGGATTAAAAACGGAAACCGGAAACACTACACTTAGATACAAGGAGTTACGTCATCGTTTAAGATTTTGAAATGAATGCTATTTTCAACATTTTTTATTAATTTTTTTGCGTGCGTTTTTGGGATATTTCATCCCACTTCAAAAAAAATTTATATTCGCGTCTACACGAAAGCATTTTTAAAATTCAATTCCGGGTAGCAGTGGATTTCCTCATTGAAAGAAGAAGTAATATTACTAAGAGCCGTTTGCATCGAAATAAATTAAGTTAAAGTCAACTCTAAATTCAAATAATAGTTCCTTTTATGTCAAAATTGGTTGCTAAAGGAACTATTATTTGAATTTAACCTTGACTTTAAATAAACTATTTTCGATGCAACCGGCCGGCCGCGGCCCGAAGTTGTCTATTTTCAGTTGAGTCCGGTCCGTTATTTATTTGTGTGTGGCTTAGGGTTAAAGGAATATATATTTTTTTTATGTGCAGAAAAATGTTATTCAATAATCCGGCAAAGGCGTTTCTGCTGGCTAGGCCATATACCACGTATGCCTACCGAGAGCCTTAACCATGCTTGCCTATTTTACAAGGCATCAGGCTCTCGGCGTCCTGGACGTCTACTGTTGACAATCCGTAGGCAGTTTGTAGAATCCATATGCTTCACATAGGGAGCGGATATGGTATGATGATAATATTATAATCATTTTGAGTCAAAAATATTTAGCATGATCAAGCACAAGTACCTACTTGAAAGTCGACATGGGAAAAGTCGGAATAATCGGCGTGTGTGCATGAGAAGATGTATGAATGTGGAGGAAGCGAGGGGAGTATGCCAGGACAGAGTGGTATGGCGATCTATCCTCTCTACATACCCCTTCAGGTAAAAGGGCGTGATGGTTTCTTTTTTTATTTATTTATTTGGTCTGTACCGATAACGATAATTAGTTAGTTATTATTATTATTATTAGTTAGTAATGATTATTATTGTTATTATTATTAATAGTTAGTAATTGGTTAGTTAGTTAGTTATATTCCAATATTATCACGCAAACACATTTATACATAGTCTTTTACCTCCAAAAAAACGTCATTTACCTCCAGCCTGCATCCTGCAACTTTGCCTGAAGCTCTTATTAGGGTAGGGAGGGGTAGGCAGAGGGGATAGGACGCCACACCACACTGTCCTGGCACATTACCCTTGCTTCCTCCACTTTCATACATCTTCTCATACACGCACGCCGATTGTTCCGAGTTATCACGTGACTTCAATAATATGAAGGTACAATTCGAGAATCTTTATTCAACGCTTCGTTACTATTGCGCGCCTAACAAAGTCGTGCGATTGAAGGGTCATACGTTTGGTTTCATTGAAAATAAAGACCATTGACTATTGACCCATATTCGTTTAAATTTGCTAACACCGAGACAAGACATCTGATAGGTATGACCCATTTCTCTAAGAGGCTGATATTCACATTTTAATCATTATTGTTGGTCATTATATCTACAATAATAGTTAGTGAGAAAAATCTAGATTATGTAAATATTATTCTTGGAATACCAGACAGTAAAAACAGAACCATTAAAAATTTAATCAGACATCATAGGTAATTGTTTTTGAAGAAAAAAATACATCTAATAGTTTTCGAAGGAAAAAATATTATATGTTTCTATCAATGATGTACCGAGATTCTGATATAAGTAGATACAAAGGTACTTTATTTTAGAAATACGTATTTAATTTATTTATATTTTAATGTTATGCGCACAGAGACAATTTTTAGAAAAATATTTTTTAGCATAGCATAGTGGCATAGTGGTAGCGCATTTGGCTACCGTGCCCGAGGTCGCGGGTTCGATCCCCGTAGGGGGCCAACATGAAATATTTATTTATTTCATATTAATATTTCATGCATGATACCTTGGACTGGTACTGAAGCGTAAGACTGATCATCTTGCCTTCATGTAATAAATGATCAAGTTAAACTGCACTTGGTGTACCAATGCAGTGCCCTATGCACCATTGGGTGCGGATAAGTAGTAGTAGTAGTAGATTTATATCATCTTAAATACGAAAAAAAAATTTTTTGATTTTTGTTATCATTAAAATCGTAATTATTTTTTTAAATAGCATAATTGCGATTTTCCTCCAAAACAGGTAATTATATGGTAGGATGCGTCTATTAATATTTTAACAAAGTTTTGAAAAACATAGCCGCTCATCTGGTTCAACTATCTATAGGTGGTATAGTTCAGTACGACCCTTGTAGTAGGAGACGGGTTCTTTTAAAGCATCCGTTTGCGGTCAATCCGTTTTTATAAAGCTCCGTTTTTTAAATATTTTTAAGAGAGAAAATTTTGAAATTTCCTTTTTTATTTTTCGGATCCAATATTTACTCTTTTTTCCAGGGATTATCATTACTGTTTTTAAATCGTTTTAAAAGAAGCCATTAAGTATCTGGACTGTGATGTAAATCGAGGAAGACCGAGAAAGACTTGGCATACAAGTAAAAACGTCGCAAGTTTTTAAAGTTATGTAAGAAGTCGGAATATCGACTTACTGCTTTATGAAATGTGGAGGAAGCAAGAGAAGTATGCCAGGACAGATGGTGTATCTATCCTCTACCTACCCCTTCGGGGAAATGGCGTTTTTTTTTAAGAAGCCATTAAGTTTGAAATCATCGATTCGCCATTCCTCCTTCACCTTTAAAATTTAATTTTATTGTTTTGTTGGCTAATTATTAATTACAAATCGGGGATAATTGTCAATAATGTTTTCCAGGTTTTTATCTTTTATATTCTAGAATTAACCATATTTGTAAACGTTTCTCTATCGACTGGTCTATTATTCTAATGATCAGTTGCTCAATCACAGATAACTATCGACGTAGTTAAAACCGTTCTAACCACGTGCTAGCCCTAACGATTTGATCGATCACAGTGACATTCGTTCGATACCGTAGTATAGATAGCCGAGCATAGCCGATCTGAGCCGAGCGGGGCCGATGCACGCTATATATCGCGGCCTTACGTCAAACGTTAAATCAACGCGCTTGTCGGATTTTTTATTATGTCGACTGCTTTTCTCAATATTTGGCTTGCCGAAAACCGGCTAAATTATAATAAAGATTGAATGAAGATTGTGCGAATAAGATATATCTCGGGAAATGGCTCGCGACTAGTATGCGCTCGTTTAATAGTCCCGATCGATAACTTTTAACGCGTGTTCCATTGTGATCGCGAAAACGTTAAACATCCATGGGTAAGAAATCGTTATCACGTCGCTTATTACCGAGTCGGTAGTGATCTGTGATCGAGCAACAGCATAGCATGTCTCGGACCCCGATGACGAGGTGAAGTCGCTCGATAATGACTTCAAGGAATATCGCCAAGTGGATAGTCGTTGGTCGTTATGTAGGTACTTACTTATTACTACAATCATCGCTGCATAGTGTGGCCAGTGGCTAGTGGTGGTCCACCCGCGCATGCGTGGGACGCAGATTTCCAAGTCTGATGGTTTCCTCTGAAGCTCCTACACTGTGCAGTGGCGTATCTACCTTCTTTCCATTCAATTATTTTTTGACTAATAAATCGATGAACGCCGGCTGCACACACGAAAAAGCGTGACTCATTGTCACGTTCCGCATGAGCCGAGTGTGCAAGCGAGAGCGCGGAACAAGCGATAGAGAGGCACGATCGGCCTAAGCGTTCGGTTTGTGACGCATCTATCTCTCTTCCACTCCATCGGCCGATGCGTCCGAGTAGAAGGGGAGACAGCAGCAGCACACAAGCTACAAAGTGGAAGTGAAATTAACGAGTGCAAAAAAATGATAATTTATGGAAAAAATTGTAATTTTCAATTCACTCCTACTTTGTTTTGTACAAAATAATGATAACTCAGTAATAATAATTCAATTCAATTCATAAAAGTATGCTATTTTTCATCAATGTTTTCTTATCAAAAATCATCACGAAAAATTATCGTCCGTAAACCGACTTTACAGACAACCAAAAGTTTTTTTACAAAAAAAACAACAGAAAAATAAGAAACGATCAAATTGACAACATTCAATTATTGATATTTATTTTCTACCACGTATTTTTTTATGTAAATGATATTTTTGTGCACAGTGGTCAAACGCGCTACCACTATGCCACGAGATAAACTACTACAACTTCTACTACTTCCCTTATCCCCACCCAATGGTGCAAAAGGCACTGCATCGGTACACCAAATGCAGTGTCTCTTGATCATTTTATTACATGAAAGTAGGATGATCAGTCTTACTCTTCAGTCCAAGTCAGTTCAGTGAAATATAAATATGAAAATCTCACTAAATAAATATGTCATGTTGATCGAACCCACAACCTCATGAACGGTAGCCAAATGCACTACCACTATGCTACGAGGCAGACAAAATTTATAAACCCACCCATAAAAAAATTAAAAACTCGTAAATTTACATATTCAGCACATTAATTTGCTACAATAACAATAAACTTTTGGGAATCTACAGCAAGAGTAATTGCAAGTTTGTTTTAAACTCTTACTAGAAGATAACGCCATGGAAAGTTCCAGTGTATCACTATTTAACGTTCGTTAAACTTACGAAGATTTAGAATGTAGATTGATCCACTCGTTAATAGTCAGTTTATCAGCTTTAGTTTGGAGAAAAAAACAGCAAAATCAAAAAACTCTAAGATGTACTTTCCTAGTTAAAAAAGATAGAAGAACAATCAATTGTTATAATTCAATAAAATATGTTCAAAAAAAAATTTTAACTACTTTTTTTGACTAAAAATGTGGTCTTGTCCGCCTTGCAACTCCTTCCACCTACATGAGAATCTTTTCTGGGTTTGGTAATAATAAATGGCACTTGAAGTACATTTCACAAATTGTGATCAGAATCATATCGTATGCACCAGTTAAAGCAAGACAAGAAGGTATCGCCCTGCGAAGTTCGATATCCGTTTACAATAATCCATCATTATAATTGTAGTGAATGTAAATAAAACTTTTAAATTAAATATGTAGAATTTGTATCAACTTTGTGTATTAGCGTATCTGTTTAAACTATAATTTTTGCAAGACCCCGTTTTATCATAGACCTTTGTTCCTGCACAATCGATCTTAAGGCGATATCTAATCAAAAATCATGATTTTTAAAAATATTCAGAAATTTATATTTGTTAAACAAAATACGGTTGACTACTAACTAAACTACCATGTTATACGCATTTCCCGTATATTAGGCAGAGAGGATAGAACGCAATTTCAACTCTGTCCCTGAACCTTACTCCCTTGGCTTCCTCCCATTTTTACATCTCTCATGCACGCATGTCCATTATTCCACTTTTCACGCGGCCACTTTTGCAAAACTAGCCCGAGAAAGGCTTGCGTGACTAATTTAGAATAACATTGAAATTTCCCAAAAGAGCAGACGTCTATATTGATTTTGTTCTTTGTGCTACTAGACAAAGGTATGAACGAGTGACCCCACCTCGTGTAAACAGCCCACCACATAAATTAAAGCTACTAAACTTTGTACACGAAAGCTCAAGTAAAACTGACATCCCAGGCACGTGTTTATTCCATATAACTCACAAACATTTTGTATTTTTTAATTGATGTTTCAAGAATGTACAAATTGTACTTAGATCTATAATCTAGAACATACTGGAACCGTGTGAAACATTCCACTTAGTGGAAAGGAGCAAAGGAGTACCGATGAACGCAGTATCTAGATTGTGCTGGAACTTATCCCCGCTTATAAAAGAACTTCCAGATCGCTTTAAAAATCCACCTGAAAATTAATGTTTACCGCTGAGTAAAAAATAAATTGTTTAAAAAATCCGGTTCTCGGCGTCTTACGTCCACTGTTGACAATTCGCCGGCAGTTTGCGTCAGAGCTGTGGCACGTGGACTTGACTTGGGAGGATGCACGGGAGCTGGCGGCCAATCGCTTGGCCTGGAGGCAGTTTGTGGAACCCATATGCTCCACATAGGGAGCGGATATGGTACGATGATGATGATGATAAATAAATTCGTGTAATCTAAAACATTCATAAATTTAAAAAAATTTAAAAAATACCTAGGTATTAGAAATAATTATAAAGTATGAATAATTGTGATATAAATAAACTTTTAAAACATTACAATATTGTTTGTTTGTTTGACATGTTTTTTTTTCAAAATTGATTATTTTTCAGTATCCATCCCTCGCCTCCTCCCACGTCAGGCCCGCATCCATCAGCTACGCCGAGTATATTAATTTTAAAAATCCAATTTCTATGAAACTGTTCTGAAACAAAATCAATTTTTCATAAATTTATAATTTACTTTCTTCTGACGAGGAGCCAATGGATGATTCGGGAGCAATGGCTCCGGTCTGGAAGTGATAAGGACCGGAACCAGCTTTATCATCTCCTGGTATCACTTTCGGGATACCGACAGAAAACCTGGCACAAAAAGCAACAAAACATAACAACCTCACTAGGAAGTGTAAACCAAAAACTCCCTTGTCCAGCTCCTAGCAACAAACCGATTTTGCCTTTTGACTTATGATCGCCTATCCCAAAAAGGGATATGATCGTGAAGTGGTTTTTATCTGAAAACAGATGTTGATAAAAATGTTGATTCTTGAACTATTGAGGTTTTTGGTTTCCAGTATTGTTACTTTTACATTTTTATAACTAACTAACTAACTAGCCATCACGCCATTTCCCCGAAGGGGTAGGCAGAGAGGATAGAACGCCACACCACTCTGTCCTGGCACACTTCTCTTGCTTCCTCCACATTCATACATCTTCTCATGCACGCACGTCGATTATTCCGACTTCTTACATGCCCACTTTCAAGCACTTGTTTTACTTGATCATGCCATGTCTTTCTCGGCCTTCCTCGACTTCTACATCCAGGCACAGTTGCATCATATATTTTTTTAGCCGTTCTTTCATCATCCATTCGCTCTACATGACCGAACCAACGTAAAAGACCTTTCTTAATTTTGTCGATAATGCTTATCTCAGCCTTGCATTCTGCTCTAATTTCAACATTAGTGCACCTATCATACATAGTTTTACCACACATTCGCCTGAGAGATCGCATTTCAACTGCATTCAATTTACTTTCATCCTTATTTTTCCAACTCCATGCTTCGCTTCCATACATAAGGGTTGGTACCAGAACTCCATTATGCACTGCCAATTTAGCCTCTTTTGATAAGCACTTATTAGATACTACCGACTTTAAGGCACCATTAATTCTGTTACCGGCTGTTTTCTGTGATTTTAATTTGATTAGTACAGGGAATATATTTTTGTAATTTCTATGCTGGCGCCAGTGATAAGTCATTATACTTCCGGTAATAATTATTAAAATATAACTTTTTAAAATTATTGCGTTATTTTAACAGTAACTATTACTCAATACCTTTCATGTTCACTAGATGTCGATCATTCAATACCACAAATTATCTCAAAGCAAAGTAGTTTTGACGTAAAATGCCGACAAATTGTCAACAGCGAACGTCCCGGGAACCTGTGGCTTTGAAAAATAGGGTTCTCGGGAGACATTTGTAGTACATGACCCTACCTAAGTGACCACTTTTAAGCACCTTTGACCACTTTTTGAAGAAGCTGGTAGATCCCAACCAATCACAGCACTGTATTAGAAATATTGCCACAACGGTTGCTACAGCGACAAAGTATTGTACTTATTTTTATTTAAAAAATGTAAGGGGAAATGTTCTAAGGGCTATTCTTTACTCTTATAGCTTCCTTGGTCGCTGTCTCACTTCTGCGTTCCCGAGGTGGAACATTTCACAAAACGTCTCCAGACTCCTTCATCCGATTAAATTCATACGATTTCAACTTCTTCTTTCGCCCCCTTCCACGTCAGTGCCGCATCCACAAGTTCTGCCGAGTACCTCCGAGAGAGGATCTCGATGGCAGGCGTAAAGAAGAGGCATCTCGGGTTGAGGCTCTCAACGTAATTTGCAATGGGGGGGCAATGTCCGAGCCATTTTGAGAATGTTTGGTAATCAAAATGGTCGCCTATTTTACAATGCATCAGGTTCTCCGCGTCCTGTCGGCAATAGGTAGGTACCTATGAATTAGAACTATAAGACGAGGACCTGACTTGGGAGGATGCACAGGAACTGGCGCGTTCGCTTGGCTTGGAGGCTCCACATAGGGAGCGAATATGGATGATATGATGATAATGGTAACGATTTAATATTTGAATTTGTTCACTTATAGGTAATTATTCCATAGATCAGTTAAAAGCCTTCATTATGTTTGCTTCATTTGTATATTTATTTAATCCAATAATTTAGCAAATTTATTACTTTCAAAATACCTTTATTGCCTGCGGAAGGCTGGAATCCTTACCGTCCATGCGCATTGTAGGTGCAAGAAGTGCTGGGATCTAAGTGCCTTTTTGAAAAAAACTCGTTAACTACTATCGTCCAAAAATATTACGTCTCCAGCACGTGCCCATGTTTGTTGTGAACATACGCCTCACCATGTTTTGTTGTGAACATACGCCTCACCATGTTTGTTGTGACCACCACACAATTCTTTCTATTTAGAATGATTGTTTGAATAAAACTGTTTCTTAGGACCACTTCACCATCAGCCGAAATAGCTCAGTTGGGAGAGCGTTAGACTGAAGATCTAAAGGTCCCTGGTTCGATCCCTGGTTTCGGCATTCTCTTTTTGCTTTCTTTACGTCTATTTTTTAGAGGAAATTAAAATGAAAGTGAAATAAAATTATAGTAATTATTTTTATAAATTAATTTAACGTAATTTTCTTATTTTGATTTAAATAAATTAATAATAATTGTAATATTTTTATTACCACGACCTAACCGACGAAAGTGATGAGAATATATTGTTGCAAGTACTCTACATATTAGTAGAAAATAAACATGTTTCGTATTACTACTGATTCATAGGTGGCAGTAAAACTGTTGCAAGTACTCTACATTTTAGTAGAAAATAAACCTGTTTAGTGATACTACTGATTCATAGGTGGCAGTAATAACTTATCTTCTAAATTTTATAAAAATATTTATTTATTTAAAACTTCATGTACAATTACACAGCAAGATGGCAGGCTTATTGCTTTTAAGCAATATCTTCTAACCAACCCTAAATTAAATTGAATATAACCTAGGTTACCACTATTTTTTAAAACTTTTTATTGAACTATAAAAATATCTTAGTCTCTGCTTTTTTATGATAAAAAATTTTCATTCCCCTACCGTCTTTCCATAATATTTTTAATGCTTATCTTAAAGGAGTTATAAGGTTTTTTTTCTTTTGCGGACTTTATACGGGACAGAAAACTTATCTTTAGTTTATTGTTCAGAAAACTGTGAGTCTGTCAAAAAGACACGCTAATATATTTTTATTTTTAAGCGCGATTGTAAGTTATTATCGTATGTTTGCTTACAGGAAATTGTATATTATATAGCTAATAATGTAAATATGTTATTTGTTTTTACGTTTTTAAGTGTCACAGTTTAGACATTATCATGTCCCAATACTTTTTAGCTACAACATACTTTCATATACAATAGCTTGGAGGATCCGTATAAAAGTATTTCCTTACTTATTAGCGATTAGTCTTACAACAAACTTCATAATATCGTCCACCCGTCTCATCGGTGGACATCCTCAAAACGATGCGTTGCTACATGACATCGGCCATTTCTCCATACAATCTTAGTCCACGATTTTCTCCCTGGAATGTAGCACTAGCGCAATTATTTTTTACACTTTTTAGATACCAACATATCGATAAGAAACATGTTTGCATCGTCTTACTTTTTTGAGAATTTCTTTGATAAATTATCTATTAATTATTACCTTCATCAAAAGCTGCAGGTTTTCATTAAAGTAATGGGCCGTTACATCGCCGTAATCCGAATAGCAATTGCTGGAGCAACCTTTAACACGATGCGTGCTGTCTGGAATTCCAGTTCATACTCGGTCAAAATAAAATGTCGAGTCTTTAACTCCTGCATTGTGCCGGTGCTCCTTTATGGATGTCAATCCTAGCACCTCACAAAAGCTCAGAATGCTCGCTTGTCGAATTTTGAAAACAAGTGTCTGAGAAAGATACTAGGCATTAGGTGGTTTGACTTAATAACCAATGTTGAAGTTCGGGAACGGACGCAGCAATCTCCAAAAACTGGAGTCGTGAAGTCGCGCCGGTGGACCTGGCTTGGGCATGTACTCCGGATGCCTCGGGAGAGCCTGAACCCGAGCTGTCTCTTCTTTACGCCTGCAGGTCCTGGTAGACCGTCGACGACCATCTTCCGGATGTACTCGGCGGAGCTGATGGCTGCAGGCCTGGCGTGGGAGGAGGCGAGAGAGCTGGCTGGCGATAGGGTCTCCTGGAGGGATCTAGTGATGTCCACATGCTCCACATAGGAGCGAAAGAAGCGTGGTGAAAGAAGAATAAGAAGAAGACATCGCCGTTCCCAAAGGAACTTTTTACCAGAGTCAGAAGTCAGAACCCTGACCACCTATAGACTGGGAGCACTAGATGTTGATTTTCACACATTTCATGAAGTGAGTCACTCCGTGCATGACTCGGCCGATGGCAAAGGTTAATTGTTTAATCATTTTTTGGGCAGTTTCTTATTGTCGGCTTGCCGTGAAATCGCCCTTGACCGGTACCAAGCTAGAACTTAAATAGGTTTATTTTGTAAACAATAAAGAAACACTCCATTGTGTTAGTTTTTTCATCATTTCGTGGTATTCAGTCTATGCTTTTTTTAAGCTACACAAGGTATTAGTATATATAAGCATACGCACATTATGAACGTTCTCGTCCATTATAATTTAAAAAAAAAAATAATAGAATAGATATACCGATGTACCTACATACTACACACTATATGTATAGATAATACGTGATACCTAAGGATGTTAAAAACTTATTACGTGTATAAGGGGTTACAGCGTTATTATGGAATTTGCAACGATATCCATTAAAATTTGGTAGATCGCCAACCAATCACAGCACTGTGATGAACGGTTTCTACATATATCAGGACATAAATTATACCTCTTTAAGTTTTTGTAAAAGAAATGTTCTTAGGGCTGTTCCTTGCACTTTTATCTACCACGGTAATAGGTACCACAGTACGAGTACCTATGTATATTTTTACTCTGATTTTATGTAACTACTTAATGTTTTTTATGGGCTTTCCTTCAAAACTTGTAAATCCCGCCCTTTTTTTCATATTCTTTTTCGAACATCCTTCTGTTCTTCTTCATCCCCCTTTTCCCATCCTTTCTTATTATTTTAGGCACTGTGTATGCATATATAACTTCAACTCAAAACCCGTCATTGGCCATGCAAACTAATGTACCACAACTAGTATTATTATATTTTGTAAGGACTGTGTTGGTTTTGTAAATAAATCAATAAAAATAAATGTTTGTAGCACTCGCTTTGTAATTTTCCATAATCATGAAATATATATTTTTAAAACTAAATTTAATGCTGTATTAAGATACACACAGCCCTCAATTTATTGTTATGGTAACTATTAATTTATGCTAATTGTTACATAAACATATCCTCATGAATTACGACAGCTAAAACATCATGTTATCATTCTAAACTCATGCTTCGTGCACGTTATCGATAGGTAATCGATGTACTATCATGTTCTGTACTAGACTTATCTGTATCTATTTGGGTCACGATCGTTCCCATGTTGAGAATACTTTGATGGAAAAACATAGAATACAAGATGTATCAAAAATGTAATTATAAAATGAGTGCAATATTATTATTAGAAAATAGATACCTATCTAATACATTTGTATTTATTAATTTATGTTATTTTTTGCAATTGAATGCACTCACAAACACATTTTTATCAAGTGTATAATTAATATGCATTAATTAGAAACTCAGATGCAGTTGTTTTATTTATATAATTTGTGTCTTTGAAGCACTATTCTACCAAGTCCCACAATATTTCAATACTGTAACTGATTTAACACACGTGACGTGAAATTCACTAAATTTTCAGAACAATCATCTAGATATCTAGAAGAATAGGTTAGTATTGTGAATAAAATCTATAATCTATATAGCCCACTTCGCACTTCGAATTGTTCTGCATGCAGCGTGAATTATTTTATTATTTTTATTTTATTTATTACATTTCACATTTTATATAATCACAATAATGGGATAGCGACTCAATCAGTTGAGACCCATGCCAATGATCTGGCCCCAACTCACTAGATAGTCCGTGTCGAGTCAGGGCATTGTAGTATTATACATAACACATTGTAGTACTAAACATAATTGAATATTTACATAATTAGTATAATAGAACCAAGTTTGGATTTTACAAATTTATAATTTACAAAACAATATTTTTGCATACCAAATTTTTAATAATTACATAGCTATATTTTTGCAGGCATTTTCAATATATACAGGACCCATTAGACTTATCCAACTAACGACACTGACCCTGTATTTGGAGAAGTCGGTTAATAATTTGGTTTGTGTGTCCATTTGGTTGTCTATCTTAGGTCCAATAAATGTGAAGTGGCGCTGCGCTATCGTTGGTCATATTATGAAATGAACCTCTAAGTTCATTTGCATTACCTACTTCCTACTGATAATACGAAATGCACGTCGATTATATTATTTTTATTGTAATGTTAGGCACGGATAAACTGTCATTAAATATATATTTACTGGTTTCAGTAGATACATATATCGCTTTCACTAGTGACTGGTCCAATAATAATAGCTCTCCATTACGTACAATAACGCTACATGTTCCGAATACTTTAGCAAAAAAACTGATAATTTGTAAGTAATAACTAATTTTATGCAAATTTAATGCGGTGAACAGCTTTTGAATAGAAACCCGGGGCGATTACAAAAACAGTCGTAAAAAGTTTTTGACCAAATTCCTGTTTTTTTGCAGATGAGCTAACTTAGAGCCTTGGGCATATGATATAAAGTGACCTCTATGTTTGGCACAAAATAGGAATTAAGTTGTACTACATTTGCTATGTAAATTTATATGCATTGGAACGGAAGTGACCAATTCCACATCTTGGTTGTACGAATGCCAATGAGTTAATGCACCATTGGGTGCAGATAAGGTACTGTAAGTAGGATTAAATTATCAAGTTATATATATTGAATTATTTTCTTTTCGGGAATATCAATAAAAATCCAATTTTAAGGCGACTTTGCCCATGCATAACCGACACAGTTTTTTCGTGTCTCAATTTTTCTTTAAGTATATACAGCATAAATTCCTGTAAATTTTTGCAAAGAATAAGATCTAAAGATTATGTAGACAAGTTTGCAAAATGAAACGGTTCAGATAGAAGTCCACATAACATACAGTTAGTATTCTACAATGATTTATGCCACTAAACTTAAATCCGCGCTTATGTGAATCCTCTAAGGTTGTAAATCGGGAGCTCATGTTCAGATTTCATTACGATAATCCTTCTGTTCTTCTCATGGCCCCGCCCATCCTTTCTTATTATTTAAACACCGCTGTATGCATAATAACTTATACCAAAACCCGTCATGGACAGGCAAACTATGTAACACAAACTAGTATATATATTTTGTAAAGGACTGTGTTGGTTTTGTAAATAAATCAATAAAATATAATGTTTGTAGCACTCGCTTTGAATTTTCCATAATCATGAAATAATATATTTTAAAACTAAATTTAATGCTGTATTAAGATACACACACAGCCCTCAATTTATTGTTATGGTAACTATTAATTTATGCTAATTGTTACATAACATAATCCTCATGAATTACGACAGACTAAAAATCATGTTATCATTCTAGAACTCATGCTTCGTGCACGTTATCGATAGGTAAGCGATGTACTATCAGTTCTGTAATAGACTTATCTGTATCTATTTGGGTCACGATCGTTCCATGTTTGAGGAATACTTTGATGGAAAAACATAGAATACAAGTATGTATCAAAATGTAATTATAAATGAGTGCAATATCTATTATTAGAAAATAGATACCTATCTAATACATTTGTATTTATTAATTTATGTTATTTTTTGCAATTGAAATGCACTCACAAACACATTTTTATCAAGTGTATATAATTAATATGCATTTAATTAGAAACTCAGATGTAAAAAAACAGTTGTTTTTATTTATATAATTTGTGTCTTTGAAGCACTATTCTACCAAGTCCCACAATATTTCAATACTGTAACTGATTTTAACACATGTGATAGGGCACGTGAAATTCACTAAATTTCAGCAGAACAATCATCTAGAAATCTAGAAGAATAGGTTAGTATTGGTGAATAAAATCTAAAATCTATATAGCCCACTTTGCACTTCGAATTGTTCTGCAAGCAGCGTGAATTATTTTATTATTTTTTATTTATACGTATTACATTTCAAAATTTTATATATATTCACAATAATTGGATACGACTCAATCAGTAGAGAACCGTGCCAATGCAATGATCTGGCCCCGACTCACTAGATAGTCCGTGTCGAGTCAGGCATTGTAGTATTATACATAACACATTGTAGTACTAAACATAATTTAATATTACATAATTAGTATAAATAGAACCAAGTTTGATTTCACAAATTTATAATTTACGAAACAATATTTTTGCATACCAAATTTTATATCATACAATAGCTATATTTTTGCAGGCATTTTCAATATATACCAGGACCCATTAGACTTATCCAACTAAACGACACTGACCCTGTATTTGGAGAAGTCGGTTTAATAATTTGGTTTGTGTGTCCCTTTTGGTTGTCTATCTTAGGTCCAATAACTATGTGAAGTGGCGCTGCGCTATCGTTGGTCATATGATGAAATGAGACCTCTAAGTTCATTTGCATTACCTACTTCCTCTGATGATAATAACGAAATGCACGTCGATTATATTATTTTTATTGTAATTCTAGGCACGGATAAACTGTCATTAAATATATATTTACTGTTTTTTCAGTAGATACCTAGATCGCTTTCACTAGTGACTGGTCCAATATAATAGCTCTCCATTACGTACAATAAACGCTACAGTGTTCCGAATACTTTTAGCAAAAAAACTGATAATTTGTAAGTAAGAAACTAATTTTATATGCAAATTTAATGCGTGAACAGCTTTTGAATAGAAACCCGGGGCGATTACAAAAACAGTCGTAAAAAGTATGACCAAATTCCTGTCTTTTGCAGATGAGCTAACTTAGAGCCTTGGGCATATGATTATAAAGTGACCTCTATGTTTGGCACAAAATAGGAATTAAGTTGTAAGACCATAAATGTACTATTTTTGCCTATTTGCCTATTTCTATACTGCATCACACTCTCCATCCATACTTATTTAAGCTTTACGTTAATTTATTATAGGTAATTGCAAAATAACTCATTTATTGTTTTTATTAATGATGTAAGCACTCTAATTTTCTTTTTCGCCAGTTCCGCAAGCCTTTAACTATGGTGTTCTAATAAATAAAATCTCCAAAAGTCACCAATGTTCTCATTAGAACCGTAAAAAACATTCATATTGTGAACAGAAAAAAACAAAAACAAGATTTTATAAATTTTCAGTACCGGCTGTCCCTACCCCTACGATTAAATTCTGAAATCAAGTCATAACACGTGTATGTAGATGTACTTTCAGTTAGGTAGATACTATGTTGTGACATTGAATGAGAAAAATAATTGGTAGGTACCTACTTTATTTTGACGTGATAACGTCTAATAAATCGACGAACGCCGGCTGCACACACGAAAAAGCATGACTCATTGTCACGTTTCCGCCTGAGCCGAGTGTGCAAGCGAGAGCGCGGAACAAGCGATAGAGAGGCACGATCGGCCTAAGCGTTCGGTTTGACGACGCATCTATCTCTCTTCCACTCCTGCTAGCACAACAGCCAGTATGTGCCACCGTTCTTGATGGATTTTGATGCTGATGTACTAATTCTTCTTTGCGGCGACTTTAACACAAACGTGAAAAATGATGACACATTCCTCATATATATTATATAAAAGATACGTACAATCTCGAATGCGTTTCAGATGTTAATAAGTCAACAACGCTAAGAGGAACAACCATCGATTTGACTTTTTCAAGGCACATTACACTTGAAACACTGGACCCCCTTGATTTCCTACTTTTCCTATAATCGTCTTGTTTTTTCATCAATGTTATCACGTAAAATTATCGTCCGTAAACCGACTTTACAGACAACCAAAAGTTTTTTTAAATAATTTCTTGGAGTGGAAAAAATAATTATCGATAGGGGATTACTGCTGCTGTGTTAAATAGTTAGGTAGGTGACTATATTCTTTTTTTAAATTACTCGCTGGTTTTACGAACAAATTATACCCTACTAAAAGGACACATTATTCGAAATTCAATAATTTTTTTTAGTTATTATTAATCCTGCCTTAAATCCCTTTTTAAACTTATTATAATCCAATACAGATACCTATTTAGTTTACGAGTCGATAAGTATCTAACAATCTAATAATATTGCTATCAGTCAGCAGCTAGCATGGTCAACCTATCAGTAACGGAACTAAAAATGTATTTAAATACCAAATTTACTGTACTGCCACGAAAATTTGTCTAATTGAGGCGAAGAGAAGATTCGATCAGATGACCATTCGTTTGATCTATAAATCGCAATAAGACCACTTATTACCACTACACATAATACATTTTCTATTAAGTTAACCTGTCCATTATTTGTAACACAAAAAATCCCTGTTATTATTATTTTGCATAACATATAATTTTAACATTATTTTTTTTTCAAAACATTTTATTTGTTGCAATACAAAGATATAAAGTAAAATGAATCAGAAATTATTCAAACTTGACTACCTTATAATCATGTATTTTTAATAATTGGAATTATCTAAATATATTAATACATAAAAGTTTAATTATTCTCCATTTGAAATTTTGCGATGTTTACACAATAACGAATATTTTTGGACGTGGAATTCATGATTTTTTTTTTTAACAACATTTTGAATGTGCACAAATACTTGTAGACAAATTACTGGAATATACCCATGCTGGGATATTATTGATATCCCAACAGAGACAGAGAAACTCTGAAACGAATGTGGAGTATCTAGGCGTTTTACAGGCTTATGACCTGTCATTGGCTGGGTTAAGTGGCCACTTGAATGTATTTACAACATTCCCCATTCCGCCCATTATCTGATAACCATTATGACAAATTTTTGAAACTTGTATACATTGAACTCGCGTTCGTAATATCACATTTACAAGTGAATTTCTCACTGGTGAAATCTGTTGAGAATATTGTTTAAGCATTTTTTTTTGTGCAATCAATCTTTATTGGTGTAGGGTGTAGGTAAGGGCTCATCCGAACTTAATTACTTACTAGAAGACGCCTGAAGATGTCTACAAGTATTTGTACACATTCAAAATGTTGTTAAAAAAATATTAACATCAACTATGAACACCTAGTTTAAAATAACTCAAAATTAAATCACTATTACAATAATAATCATTATGTGCTAATGATTAATATATTTTATCTGTTTAACGGATCTGTTCCTTAATCAATAAAACTTTTGTCTTTCGAAACAATAAAACCTCCGCATGACTTCATATTCCCATAAATTACACAACACATGTGTTTAATAAATACTTAATATTTATATCATTATTACCTGTTAAGTTATTCGTGTTAAGACTGTTATTATGATTAAGGCAATAAGAGGTAGATTAGCGCAAAACTATGATTTATTGGCAAAATAAGTCGATTATGTTTAAAACTAACGCTTAAACAATTTGCCGGGGGCAAGAGTATAAAAAATATTAAAGGTCACCCAAAATCCAAGGAATATTTATAATATTTTTTCATTTTAGTCTTTATATTTCGATTCACAGTTAGGCATCCAGTCAGGTCATCAAAATTCACAATATTACATATATTTTCTAAAGAGTCTAATTCGATTCACAGTTTGCAGTTAGGTCATCAAAATTCACGATATTACCTAAATATATTTTTCAATGGGAGAATTCGATTCACAGTTAGGCATCCAGTTAGGTCATCAAAATTCACGATATTACCTAAATATTTTTTCAAGGAGAATTTCGATTCACAGTTAGGCAATCCAGTTAGGTCATCAAAATTCACAGATATTACCTAAATATATTTTTCAATGGAACAATTCGATTCACAGTTAGGCATCCAATTAGGTCATCAAAATTCACGATATTACATATATTTTCTAAAGATTCTAATTCGATTGACAGTTGGCAGTTAGTCATCAAAATTCGTAAATCAATTTTGAATCCGTCAATTGAATTCAATACCAACCAAATTGGAATACAATTTCACAATTTGTACAAGGGTCTTGAATTTTAAAAGAAAGTTTAATTAAGAAAACTTCTTATTTCGATTTAACTAATATGTAATCAAGAATCCTCTGAAATTTAGTTGGGTATTTCATTATATTTTCTATAGAATAAATATAATCAAATCTCAATTGATAATAAAGTGGTTGCAGGTGTTTAAAAGAAATGTGTTTTTTCACATTAAGGGCTAATTTTAAGGAATATAACAAAAACGACAATTGCAAATAATTTTAGCCAATCAACTGAATGGAAGATTTAAATTCAGAAAATTTAACATAACACTGCGTACTGCAGGTACTGATGTGCCGGCACCGAGAAGATTTCACATTAGGGTGACGCGCCCAAGAATAAATACTGGGCCCGCGCAATTGATATAAAATACTTTGTGAAATGCAACATTAATTGAGTGTGTCCAAATACTTGTAGACAAAAACTGGATTTCAAGCCCATTAAACGCTAATAATTACATATTTTCCACATCTCAACTCTGTAGACGAGTCAAATTGGGAAGGGAATATGGGAATATGTATCTAGAAAAAAACGTTTACAGGGCTTATTGACATTTCTGACTGCCAGTTTGGTCCCCATAGTAGGTGATAGAAATTCGGTAAGAATTATCACTGCAATGATAAATATAAATCTTAATAAAGTTTCTTCTAAAAAACTCAATTCAATTTTCTTAAATGGATGACAAGAGTGTTCACGCTGTGAAGCGTCGCGCCATTTTAACTGTATATGGCCAGACCTGGATATCAAAATACTAGAAGAAATGGGGAATGTTTGTAATACATCAAAGATCCAGATATGAAATTCGAATTTTGAATGTCCGTAACAAGCCGTACCAGAGCCTAGACCCCCACACTCCTCCCTTCCCACCGCCACCCGCCGCCGCTAGCACTTCAAACAGAAGCCATGTATGAATACTGTCTTAATTGTTAAGACAAAAAACCTTTTAAATTTTTAAGGAATTTCAATGTGAAATGTTCTTGGTGCCGGCACCTGCAGGAGAGAGATGTTTTCAATAAATTATTAGTCAGTATTGTAAAATTCAAAAGGAATAAATAAATTGAATAGGAAATAAACTTATACAAACTTTTTACAAATAATATCGCAAACTATAATACCACCCATCTATATTCTCTAGCGTTATACGTTACACCCATCTTGGTTCTCAGACGCGGAATCCAATCAAATAAACTGTTTGTACATCAAAAGACAAAAGATTTGGACCCTTCAGTCCTGACTAAATTGTCATTCAGCGGAGGACCCAAAGCATTCTTCTATGTTTGTCATTGTCAAACAGGTCTGGGAGTTTTTAGATGATTGGTAGAGTACCTACCTCTTATCCGGTATTCGGCTCGTCAGGGGTCCGAAACTGGTAGTTTAGGAATTCAAACAAAAAAATCAGGAGTGAAGAGTTACACCTCAAATTTCCACAATTTCAAAAATAATACTTTGAAGAGTTCTTATGATTATACTCTTATTTATTTATTTATGTATTTTTTCTAACTAACTAACCATCACGCCATTTCCCCGTAAGGGTAAGCAGAGGATAGAACGCCATACCACTCTGTCCTGACATACTTCCTTTGCTTCCTCTTCATTCATACATCTTCTCATGCACATACGCCGATTATTCCGACTTTTCACATGTCCACTTTCAAGTACTTGTCGTACTTGGTCATGCCATGTCTTTTTCGGCCTTCCTTCGGCTTCTACATCCAGGCACATTTGCATTTAAACTTATTTTAGCCGTTCTTTCATCACTCATTCGCTCCACATGACCAAACCATCGTAAAAGCCCTTTCTTAATTTTGTCGATAATGCTTTTGTCGATAAATTTTGTCGATAATGTATTTTTTTAAATTTATTTATTTATGTATGTATGTGTTATTTTATTTATTTATTTAGTTATTTATTTATTTTATTTAGTTTTCAACGGATTTCAAATGATTTAAGCAATAATATCGTTCATAGAAATTACGTAAATAGGTAGGTACGTAAAAATAAATTTTTAAATAAATTTTTAAAATAAGAAATTCAAACATAATACTTAATACTTTAATAATAATGACATAAATAAATGATAAATTAGTTATCAACTTGATTGACTAGACTTGGATTGATTAGACCCATCAAAATTTTCAATTAAGGGGTTGTTTTCAAAATAACTGTATCAGAAACAATGATATTAATCTTTGATTAATTAATACACTATGATTTGAACTGAACCCAAAAAATGAATGACATTTTAACTCCGCCAAAACCTCCAACTCCGCCAGACGCGTATTCAGTATTTCTTTAACCGCCGGCCGAGTCGGACGTTCAGAAAACATTCCGAAATGCCTTCCTGTGTAGTGAAACCGTGTAAAAACCGTACGGATAAAATCACCAAAAAAGATGGTGTAACTTTCCACATGTAAGTGTTTATTTATATTTGTTTACGAAGAAAGTTTTCTTCTTAAATAAATAGCCAACAGCCCGCCCACAAGAAAAAAAGTCAATTTAGATGCATGTAAAAATTCATGAACGCTCCTCGTAAGGAGCGGGTTAGTATTGTATACTGTTACTGTAACCCTATTTATAGCCCATACCTTTTGCGGTGTTTGGGCGGATGCTTGCCGGCAGTCGAAGGGCTCTGATAGGTCGACCCGTGTAAGTGTATTGGTATGAATTAAAGGTGCGGAATCTTCGTGTCATTACTTTTTCTAAATAATTTACTCTGCAAGGCAGTTTTAAGTGTATTATAAATCAATAATATTTATGTACCAGAAAGGTATTTCCGAGTATCGAAATAAGTGCAGTAATAAACTATTAGTATCAGTTTGAAATAGTTTAGTTCCTACCAAAGAAATAATGGGACAGGTGTCTAGTCTACACTGTCAGTTATTGTGCATGGAATAAAAATTTGGTATTATCGTTGGGCATTTAGGTAGTGCCAGTAATTTTTTAACACTTTAAAAGTAAAATAAATGTGAAATAAATATCATTACAACGTGTTTTTTTTAGGTTTTAGTTTGAGTGTAATGTGTAATTAGTGAAAAATGGCTATTTTACAAGTTTGTTAACCACAAAACAGCATTATTGTGTTTTTACACAATACGTTGGTAGGTAAGTTTGTGTTATCAAATTTAAGTATATTTTATATTTTTCATGTAATGTTGTTTGTTTACACAACTTCATAATTTATTTTTGATCTAGGGTACTATTATTTCGCCTGAAATAAATTTTGCCATTATAAATGTAAGTTCAAGTGATTTTATTAACATTACTAAATCCATATCCCAAATAGAAAGGTAAGTTCGCAGTAATTGTTTTTAATCATTTTTTTAAGCTAGTGAACTTCTAGTTTAGTTTATTTTTTATTTTTAAGCACTATCTAACATTTATAAAATATTTTCGTTAACCATTGGTTTTTAGTTAGTTTTTCATTTCAATCATTTTTTTTTGGATAGTTATACAGGTAATACTGTAGCTTAAAATAAGGATTAAAGGATTGAACTTGTAAAAACAAACATTTTAAATATTATTTTTACTATTATTTATGTATTCATTCAATTAGTATATTAAGTATATATTTATTATATTATAAATATAATTATATACATTAAATATTATTTATTATGTCACAGATGTAATTAAATCAAATTCGTGAAAGACTGGTGATAATGAGTAATTATCAATAGGTATCCTAGGTATCATGATGTTTCTATTTATCATAATCATGAAATATTTTTTTCATAAAGTGGAAATCAAAATGGAAATCCAAAATGTAGGGTATATTTCATTGCTGCGAGTAATCAATTCGCACTAAGATTTTTTTAGAAATTAAAATTTGAAATGTTTTATTTTACAAATTTTATTTGAGAGTACATTTTGTGATCATAAACCAAGTACTTCCACATACTTTAACTGAACCGGTTCACTAAAATCAAGCTTAATGTATGAAAATAAGAACACATTGGATAACACTATTGCACTGATTAAACAAAAAGTAATAATATGTGTAATTGCTTTATTGTTTATTACATCTGACAAAACATACCTAACCTTACTAATCTTCTGCATTTAGCTGTCAAATCTCCCGCCTTTTCTACTCAGTGTGTTCGCAAACGCGCTCGGCAAGTGACGTTCGGAACAGAACGTCAAACGTCAGTTAAAATTGAAATACAATGTTGTGTCAAATGATCGGGAACAATCTTTTGTAAACGAACACGATACTATACAGTCCAAATAAATCAAAATCGATTTATTAAATTAATTTTAAACAGTATTTGTGATTGATGTATACTTTGTACTTAATAATATTAAAAATAAAATAATTCTAAAGCGTTAAATTGTGTTCACATTAATTGACAAGATATCTTAATAATTAATGTTTTTCCTAGTATTGATAAGAAAGAGTTCACATGTTATCCAAATTTTTAAGGAAATTTAATGTCAACTATTTGACAAGTTCATTAACGTCTGTGACAACTTTAGTGACAAGGACTCATTACTTTTTTTATCTACTGAAGATAAGATTCTAATAATATGGTAAGAAAAAAAAAGAGTATGTAAACAGTTTACCAATTATTACTATTATTATTTTAAACATTTATGAAAGCGTCGACATTTTTCTAATTTAACTTTAAGTAGGTTATATTATATAAAGCCAGGGATTATGACTTCTTCTATATAGGTAATGTAAAATGTGAATAAACTAAGTAGGTACATACAGAAATAGTGCATAAATGTTCGGATTATTATTTATTCTATCGATTGTTAAGTTCGCATGCCCAAAATAATCCATTTATAATTTACTATAATTATTTTATTTTTATTTTAAAATGCTTATCTCAGCCATAGTTTCTGCAGATGTTGAAATTATTAGTAGGTATGTAAAAGTACCTACTTATCACAAATAGGTAATATGGTATATTATTTTTATCTAGTTTTATCACCTGAAAAATAATTTAACTAAAGTAAATATGAAAAAAGTTATTGGGTCTAATCTCGAAAGCAACGAAGATATTAATTTATAAAGGGGGAATAATACAAACAAATTAATCTAATCTAGATTAGATTTAAGTACCTGTCTACACATCGATACCTCAGTTCCAAAGTGTAACATGTCAAAAATCGTATGTTTCGAGTCAAGTATAAGGAAACACTTAAATATCTAAGAAAACTATTGAATTTTAAAAAATGACAGTGATTATTATCCTTAAGAATTATACGTTTTAAAAATATTAAGCAGTTTCATACTACCTATAACAACTACTCTAAATATTACACTTTGCAACGGAAAAATCATGTTTTTTTTTATTTCCATAGAATAATATTCAAATTATTATTGTATTGAACTGGCAACATTAGCCAAAATAGGAAAAATTGCAATTTACAACTTTTCACAAAAATTCAAATGATCAAATCATGAAATATCACAATTTCTTCAGTTACAAACTGTAAAAACTAAGAAAATTCCTTGAAATCCTCTTAAAACTCATTTATAAAATATTGTTTAAAAAAATGTCTTTACTGCAAAAATACCCACAATTTTTATGATAATCTAAGACTTTTATTTAATTTTTTTTAAAATAGATGTACCTACAGTAGGAGATTAAGCATGCCCAAAATCTTGTTCCTAATCATCTCAGAACTATGATTTTTGAGTTGTTACACTTTGGAATATTATCGATATATCTACTAACAACTAACATTATTATAGTCTATTGTTACTTTAATTGTATTTGATATATAATCTAAAAAGGTGGTACGACCTTTTTTATTTTGTTAAGGAACAATAAGCAAACATTTATTTTATATTTTCTGTTAAAAAATTTTATTATGATTATTTTTTTAGTTATTCCCATTTTCTTCTTATATTGGGAAGATATCTCTACAAGGCCCCCTCTTATTTTTACGTGCTCACACATCACTTGCCCTTTTAAAATCATGTTCGGTTTCTTCGTGTATTTTTTAATTCATATTATCGTAATTCGTTGAGCTTGTAGCTCGGGTAATTGATAATTACCGCAATAAATTATCTTTCGATCGCTCCGGAACATGCGATTTCAGTAGAAAACATTTAGCGGAGAAACATAAGAAAATTTCTAAACCAGCGAGTGTAAAAGTAGCCGCATTGATATATCAACTATCAATAATCTCCGAGCCACCATCGCATCGGGTAAAACTGCACAGATGTGGCTTGCGCAGTTATCCAGAAAGTATAGAAAAAACACAAATTTGCTGCTGAACTGACAGTATTGAAATATCGACATGTCCAAAATGCCAAAATCCATAATATATAATATACAGGTGCAACAAAACTCGATGTACAAGCGGGAAACTGGTGAATCTACTATTTGGCAACGAATTTGGTATTTGGAGACGATTGTGTAATATGACTTTTTAATCTGACCTTGAAAAAAAAAATTTTTTTTTCTCACAAAAGTTTTCATAAGTATGGCAAATTAAGTAAAATTGCTAAAATTAAAACGCGTTTATTAATTTTGTTTTCTTTATGGATATTATTAATATGAGTAAATACATGATATTTGATAACAATTTGCAAAAAAAAACTACTTTGTACTAAATTTTCTCGAAAAACTGAGGGTCATATCAAAAAAAATTATTCTACAAAATCGACTCCTAATATTATGTAGATTATCTGGTTTCCCGCTTGTAAATAAGTTTTGTTACACCCTGTATACAGGTCCAAAATCCGTAGAAAATCGACGATACAGGGTCGACACAAGCGTTTATCGGCCTTATATCGTCGATATTTCCATGCACCCAGCCCTGGTGATATTTTTACAGTTCAGCTTGACTAAACCCTAAAACCATAGATATCACCGGCAGCAAAACTGTGGTTTCTCTGTAGATTTCGAGTGCGATAGCGACGACTTTTAATTCTTTATTAAGATAATAGATCCGTCCGCGTCCGTATTTATTAACAGGCAGTCCGTAATGCCCGCTGTATACGGGACAGTTTCTTGTTCAGAAAACTACACAGTTTCTTGTTCAGAAAACTGTGCAGTCTGTAAAACTTCTGTCAAAAGACACGCTAAATATGTGTATTTTTGAACCGCGATTGTAAGTTACTATCGTATGTTTGCTCTCTCAGGAAATTGTATATTTAGCTAATAAATATATGTTATTGGTTTTTTACGTATTTAAAAGCATACAATAAACCAATGTCTACTTAAACGTTTACATAAAAAACATTAACTGTCATGTCAGCTTAAATCTGACATAAGCACGCAGTTTTTTAAACAGTTTTCGTTGTATACGGGACCGTTTTCAGACTGCATAGAAAACTGCGCAGAAAAACTGTCCCGTATATAGCGGGCTTAATTAAATGATAAAACGGTAAATTGATAAATACATTTAATAATTTTCCACTGGCTAATTAAACGACGGATTGCTTATTTATGTAGCGTACTGTATCAAGTATATACCTATTACTAAAAACTTACTAGATTCAGCTTATGGACAACCTCAATAAAAATAATAGTTTGTAAAATTATAATAATCATAATTCGGGTATAAGTTACGTCAGTAAAATATTTTAGATTTTTGTATTCATCCTTGATTCTTTTCTTTGCAAATTCAATATTTACAAAAAATCAAACTTCAAGATCGTTCAAATTATTCTTGTGGTATCATGTTCATGAAAACATTTTTAAGACAGATTCGGTCATACTCGTATATCAGTTTTTTTTTTTTAATAAAATCAATCACAATGTTCATTTTTGCGTAAGTACCTAGACTAAAAAAATATGTAGGAACCTATTTACCCAAAAACGATATATACAACATTTCTGAAGCCCAACATTTATCAGATATTATTGATATCCCAACGAGACCCAGAGAAACTCTGGAAGCGAATGTGGGTTATCTAGGCGCTTACAGGGCTTATGACCTGTCATTGGCTGGTTAAGTGGCCACTTGATGTACTACAACATTCCCCATTCCGCCCATCATCTGCCCATCATCTGATAACCATATAGGTATATGACAAATTTTGGAACTGATATACGAGTATATTGAACTCGTCTACGTCGTTCCGCATTACCGAAATTTTCCATGCTGGGGTCATCTGTTGAGAAGATTGTTAAGCATTTTATCATTTTTATTTATCTTTTATCATAATACGGACGTACATACATAAATATACAATTTTGATCAGCAAAAACGTCCAACTCTTGAAAAATACGGACGGCCTAATAAGCCTTCCATCTCCCTGCTTTTTCTTTTAATTTTCACCTTGGCTACTCAGACACGACCTGTATATTTTACTGATTAGTTATTTAGTAAATAGGAAATGATATTTGTATAAAATCTAATCTAAAAGTAAATTTGTATTTGACAATTTTACCATCCGTAAATCAATATACATACAGTCACAGTAAGTTCATTACAATTTTTATGAAAAGAATAACACGGACGAAAGCAATGTGGCAAACGAACGTTCTATTCAACTTTACAACAAAAGATGTCTGAATTTTTGTCAATATATAATCCTTCCGACAGTATTTCATATTTCTTTTTCCAATTTAAAACACAAAGGCATGTATAAATAAAACATATTGTGAAACATGTATTAAAGAATATGAAATATTTATTTGGATATGATTTTCAATAAAAATAAAAAAAACAGTTTCTTGTACAGAAAACTATTTATACAGTCTGTCAAAAGACACACTAAATCTATTTTTAAGCTCGATTGTAAGTTATTATCGTATGTTTGCACACAGGAAGTTGTTGATATAGCTTATAATGTCAATATGTTATTTGTTTTTACGTTTTTAAAAGCATTCAATATAACAATATCTACTTAATATGTCAATATCTTATATCTACATAAAAGACATTAACTGTTAGGTCAACCAAACGTCGCGCCGACCATTCAATATTCCATACAGTTTTCGCTTTTTACGGGACAGTTTTTACTGCACAAGAAACTGTACAGTTTACTATCCCGTATAAAGTGTGTTGCAGAAATATATTTTTTTTTAAAATTACTTAGTTAAATGGGTATTAATAAATAAATAGTACATTTTTAAACTCACTGTATTCATTATTAATGAATACCTATGGATATTATGATTAGCATAATTTAACATAATTTATAAAACCTTCAATTTTTCCAATTTTCGGTGTTTATTTTTGCATTTCGCGTGTCAAACAGTAGTTTTTTTCATAAATCTACCCAAAACGAGCATTAAACGTTTTAGTTCAATACAGAAACCTCATGAGTGAAAATCTACCTTGGTTTCGCGTATTAGTTTCGCAAATAACTTATTTATGTATCTTGGTTTTGTAGGTTAACATTCAAATTACTAACTTTCACACCCAGAGGTCATGGAGCGCGATTCCTAGAACAGCTGACATAATAATTAACATCAAATACATACGTTGAACATAATAATATATGTATAAATGCGTACATTATTATTACAATTGTCTCATTCGGGGGCCAATAATAAATTTTATTAGAACGCGTTTTACTTCCGGGATTTTAAATTATACAAAACTTAATCACATTACGAATTTTTGGATTAAAATCCTAAGGTTCGAATCCCACTCCCCATGAAACTTGTTTTCTATTTTCTGGCACAGTTATCTCCGAATATTTGAAAGCTGCCAAGAAATTTAAACATTGTTTTGGGATCTCTACCAAATTTGATTTGTTGGCCATATTAAATAATGAAGAAAGAAACTATGGTTTACGATATGTTACTATTTGTTATAATACATACATCATGTGGTTCTACATGGAGTAACAAAACTCGTAGTCTAAAACTGGTGAGTCAATACCATATTTGTAGTCGAATGTGTAGCTTAGCTTTTGAATCTGAGCTTGAAAAAAATATATTTTTCTTCTCATAAAAGCTTTCAATAGTACCGCAGATTAAGTAAAATAGCAAAAATTCATAATAAAATGCTGTTTTTTAATATGTTTTATTTATGAATACTATCAATTTGACTAAATACATGATATTTAAGGCATTACGCATGAAATATTAATATAAAAGTCAAATGTTAATAAATATATCATGTTGACCCCCTACGGGAATCGAACTCGCGACCTCATGCACGGTAGCCAAATGCGCTACCACTATGCTACGGGGCGGACATTAGTAATTAAAGAGCACATTAAATTCTAGAGAATTAACGATAATCTTAATTTTTCGTAAAAAAAAAAATTCCATTTTGCGACCACAATCTGTGTACGCTGCTAACTTGGTCCCATGATGTAAGTATATGGCAAAACTTGATATTTTCGGTACGCCTCTAAAATCAAGTTCATTAATATTTTTATCTCTAGCGTGCAAAACCCAAAATGGCACCCGAAACTGTGTTTTCTGTCAAACTGGTACACTCAAGCTAAATTAGGAGCAAAAAACCTGGAATATAAAGAATAAATACGTAATCTTTAATTTATATACTGACCCAATGATCCATTCACCTACTTAACAAATTAATATTGTTAAGAATCCATTTATTTTATTATAATAATATTTTCGCTGTCCGAGATTAGAAATGACCTCATGAATAATTCCTTATTTTAGTGTTTGATTATAATAATTATAATCAATTATTTTGTTGTTGAATTAATATTAATTTGTAAAAAAATAACTTTTGGTTGTCTGTAAAGTCGGTTTACGGACGATAATTTTACGTGATAACGTCATAAGAAAACATTGATGAAAAATAGCATACTTTTATGAATTGAAATGAATTATTATTACTGAATTATCACTATTTTGTATAATACAAAGCAGGAGTTAATTGAAAATTACAATTTTTTCCATAAATTAACTTTTTTTTGTTTTTTTTTCTTGTGTGTGCTTCTGTCTCCCCTGCTGTCTCTTCTACTCGGACGCATCGGCCGATAGAGTGGAAGAGAGATAGATGCGTCACAAACCGAACGCTTAGGCCGAACGTGCCTCTCTATCGCTTGTTCCGCGCTCTCGCTTGCACACTCGGCTCAGGCGGAACGTGACAGTGAGTCATGCTTTTTCGTGTGTGCAGCCGGCGTTCATCGATTTATTAGACGTTATCACGTCAATAATTCTAATAAAGTATTTATAATTTCTCTTTAAGAAAAAATAGTCGTGTTTTATATTAACAAGTTTTAAAAGAGGGTAAACAGTCACTATGAAAGACGGGAAAGAAAATCGATTAACCTTATTCCTATATGGAAAACAAGCCCATATAAAGTTATATTATCCCATATTATACCGTACAACATATAACTTAATCTTTATTAATGAAGTCCTGGTGAGCGATTACAATAAGTTTCTAGCTAGGTACCTACTACCTACATAGATAAAATAGTAGTAAAAGCATAACATAATAACATGCATGCATAAAAAATATGTTTATTTGAAATTTTTCATTCCATTCGTTCCTTAAAATATACAGGATGTTAAAAAAAAACTATACGCTTCTATCTACCTTGATAAATACAAAAATTTTGAAAAATTCCGGAGTTTTTATCCGTTCAACAATAACCAGAATAATTTAGCGCGTTTGTACCATTTTAGTATCATATTATTAAATATAATTATCGTGCGCCTACGTAATGAATACTCAAGTACGTATTTTTATTTGAAAACATGAAATTCGAGGCACGTAGTGAATTTTATTTTATCATTTATTTGGCGTCACGTGGATTGACATCTGTCCTGGCACACTTCTCTTGCTTCCTTCACATTCATACATCTTCTCATGCACGCACGTCGATTATTCCGACTTTTTACATGCCCACTTTCATTCAAGCACTTGTTTTATTTTGATCATGTCATGTTTTTCTCGGCCTTCCTCGATTTCTACATCCAGGCACAGTCGCAACATATATTTTTTTAGCCGTTCTTTCATCATCCATTCGATCTACACGACCGAACCATCGTAAAAGACCTTTCTTAATTTTGTCGATAATGCGATAATGTTAACTATTAAATTATCCAAAAAATAAATTTGGATGACTACTTCCGCAGACACATATCTAAATAACCCTGACGAATCTGTTTGAAAAAATGCCCTCTAATCTCTTTCATTAAAAATCTCATTGAATATACAAAATTAGCTAATAGCTACTTCCAAAAGTTAGGCCTAGATCACATATATTAATTTATACTAGGAACCATATGGAACTGATGAATCGATTAAGAAAAAAAGATCTAAGACCCAAAAAAACATGTTAAGATATCCAAAAGCGGCACTTTACATGGAACAGAAAAACTGCACAGTTTTCCTTGTCAAATTCTAACGAAGTCCCTCCCCGAACGTTTGGCGTGTTATAGTTATTTTTTATGTAAAAGCTATAATAGATATTGATATTGATATATTAAATGCTTTTAAAAACATAAAAAAACAAACAATATAAAATTTAGATTATTCTTTAGTTTTCAGAACAAGAAACTCTACAGTTTTCGGTCGCGCGTTAAGTGCGCTTTAGATCACGGATCACATGTAGCTACTAGGTACCAAATTTTCCACAAACATGCATGCATATTAAAAATAATTATGGTTATCTCGGACGTGATCCACAAGTATTTATTTTATTATTTGTAGGTAGAATATTTAGTATTTATATATTATAAAAACCTAATTTAATAAATTATTCTAATACATTCTGCTCCAGCAGTTCTACCGGTGAGCAAAGCCGTGAGTACTCATAGTTTACCTATTATGTAACTTCGTATTATTTATTTTATTATCTATTTGTAGGTATGGCATAATAATATATGTACTACTTTATTATTGCCACGAGTAAAAAAAAAAAAAAAAAAAAATTATTCCCGTCTCCATAAATTCCCATGGGTAACTTTAATTAGTCAATTCGTGCCGAATTGTTCGATGGCAAACATCGCTCGAATGCTAGGAGAGAAACTATTTTGGGAGTGCGTACAAGAGTATAAGGTTATTACGAACTGTTGTTTTAATCTTATATTCTTCAAAATACTTTACTAATAAAATTATATTAAAGCTTGTACTGTTCACGAGATCTCATAACCTACAACCCAACCTGCGTAATGTCGCTTTATTTTAGTTTTATGTTTTACAAATTAAATCGAATATCTATAAACGACTTGAGTCGAATTTTGTAAGACATTTTGACAGATGGTATATGGTCTTGCTGGAATCTGTTTTACTTACTTATGACATTTATCAAGTTGCAAACCTAACAAAAGCGCGCTTCTCTGCAAAAGTACCAAAATCATTTGAGTTATAAAGTGGTGTTTGGAAGATATTGATATTGCTACACATAAATAAGCCCACCCATGCACATTATTTATGATAATTGTAGGTACAAAATTACCACTACTACAATGTTGTAAAAAATTACCGAGTTTTATACTGTCCCATAAGCAGACATTACATAAAAATTCCTTCCAGAAAGTGACGGTATACTTGGCCGCCCTGACGTTCGCCATGGCGCCTCCGCGCGCCGTGCAGCAGGGGGCAGAGGCCCAGGCCCGCGGCGGGGCCCTGTACCCCCGCGAGTCGGAGACGAGGGAGGTCAAGTCAGCTTGATCGGCAAATCTGGATACTCAGGCTATCCTCTCCGCAGGACCCGAGCAAAGGCTTAAAGAACTTTCAGGTACAAGACAGACCCTAGAGAAGATTTGCCGCTTTTCTTATGTGGATGTTTTAATTTAAATGTATCTAAGCAACCCTAAAAATCGTAGTAAGAAAAGTACAGTTCATAATAATGCAAAAATCATTATAGAGCAAAATTTCTTCAAGAAAGAAAGCAACTAAATTTTTGATCATTTTAGTATTATTATTCTTAGCTTAAAGAGTTAGCAAGCCGCTAGGTACGGTCTCTATTTTTAGTAATACTGTATTATATTCCACAACTTTTCTCCAGACCAGTGGGGGTCCGTTTGAGGTCCGATGCCTTCCCCAGCAGTTAACAACGAACCTGACGCAGATCCGGAAGTCCTGGACCGAACGTAGGCTTGTGGCGTGGTACTACCGTCGCGTTCTTTCGATTCCCACAGACACTGGCCGCAAAGGCAGAAAGTCGCATATGGCTGCTGCTTTGGCAGTGTGCATTACGCGGACGCAAGTTGTAATGAAATTAGTGCAATTTAAGGCCATTACTATAACCAAAGTCTACAACCTCCATCTATTCACCATGGCCTCTGCCTAAAGCTTGATATGGCAAAGGGATGGAGTACATGGTATCAAGAGAACAATGCAATTTCCAAGCCCTTTAGTGAAAGGTTGGTTACTGTCTTAGCCTATAATATTTTGCTTATAATGACCCTAGTAAGTTCCCATAAGTAAGTATGTTTATTATTTTTACCTATTACAGTGAGATAGGTAATGTGTAATAATTACGTTAAAAAATATACCTATAAGTATATAATATATCATGATAAGTATCGACCCACCATTAGATACTAACAAGTAGAGATTTTTAAAAAAAAACTCCGATTTTAACCTTAATAAAACTAATATGTTAGTTACCTACTATTAATTTAAAATAATAGCTTCCTCTACTTTTAGATACTCTGGTAGTGTGGGCAAAGTATTCCCATTACTACCGTGATGACTTGACAGTAATTATGCACTAAAAGTGTCCTAAATCCTATGCAAACTGGTATCAGATGGTGTAGAGTTATTCTGTTAAGTACGGGCAAAAGCCGGCCTTAGTAACATGCTACTTGTAGGTCTCTCCCATCCATTTGGATTCCAATTAAGCTCCGTCTACCGTCTCTAATCCTCCTGCAGGAAGTGTGGTTGGACTACTGGCCGACTGTGAACTAATACAAATTTTAGCTATTTAATGACAATCTAAAAAGTACACTACATTAATTTTATTGTACTTACCAGTCTTAATATCTCAAGTCATAAAAAAATACAGGATGAAATATTAAGTACTGTAATTCAGATGGCCATATACACAAATTGCCATAAAGCACATTGAGAGCTTAAGCCTCTTAGAAGTGACCATCCACGTTTTCCCAATCCTTGAGTTTTCCTGCTCCCAGAGACCCTTTTTCACACAGCTAACCTCAGATCAAGCCCAACACGTTGTCATAAAAATAACTTTAAAATAAGTCAAAGAAATTAAATACACTCAACACATGGACACAGGGACAAAATGCCAAACACTCTTCTAATTTATCAGAACAGCACCTATTTATGTTTTTGTCTATAGTCCGTCTTTCTCATTAAGGAGTTTCCGGTGATTTTCTCATACAAACGTAGGTATCAGATCGTTCCACTAAGTTATTTTACCATCTGATGTTACTGTTGGCTAACTTCCGAGCTGTGTTGCCATAATTCACCTTCTTAAGATTCACACACTTACACCATATAAGTATAATTACCTGAAAAAACCTATATATATGTGCATAAATAGAGATAGAAACACTGTTGTTTTTTTTCGATTTCCATGAATTATAATTTTATTAAAACTTATTATAGTATATTTTCTTACGTTGTTTTACTAGATTGTTTTTTTTTTCAAACTTAATATTATTTAATTAATAATAATTCTAAATTCCATCACGTTCAGCTAAAATCTTGCAACACTAGGTAAGCCATAACTACGTACCAGTTATGGCGGCATTTCCTAAATGGAATTTTTGTAAAATGGAAGAAGAGAACTTTCACAGTCTTTTTCTCCTTTCACGAAAATCACGGCGCACTGATAACACAATCTTCTAACCACACTTTGAATTCTTTTTTTGGGCATGTAAAAAAAAAATG
>JAGVSP010000498.1:0-89818 GCA_022494985.1 Micrasema minimum | reverse complement strand
TTGATATTGTTATAAAATTATTGTTTCAGAAACGTGTGATGAACGGAAATGTGATTTCTATGGAGTCTGTGAGATGGAGAGTGTTGGCAAAACAAAATGTGTCTGTCCGGGAAATTGCTCTGAAACTGATACGGTAAGAACAATAAACACGTTTAATAATAATTAAATATAAAAAAATATTGATCTCTATCCTTGGGGTAGAAGAAAATAAGCGAAAATGGAAAATGAAAACTGTAAAACTAAAAAGTTTAAAACAACATATTCATTTGTAATATCACCGTTTAAAATTACTATCTTGCTAGTTTTTCCATACATTCAATTCGCATCCAGAACGAATCGAGTTTTCGTTCGAAGTTCAAAAAAGAAAACATGTTTCCCGCTCTTTTCCCTCATCCTTCGGAGACTTAGAGGCTCATCCTTCATATCCATATAATATGAATAGTGTCCAAGTGTCCATGTATTCACGCGCTGACCCATATTCGCAGGTGTCCGAGCCGGGGGCTATACTGGAGGCGGGCCAGCTCTGCGGGACGGACGGCCGGACGTACGCCACGGAGTGCCACCTGCGCAGCGCGGCGTGCCAGGCTCAACTGAACATCACGGTCGCCTACAATGGAGATTGCTGTGAGTACATTCAAATTTAGAACGGAACGTATATTTTTTTAAATCGACCTGATTTTTGCTTTTTTATATTTGTAACGTGATTGCCTAAAGCTTTTTTTACATTAAAAAATATAAGAGCCATGTTTAAAATAATATACTCCAAGCACAAAAAACTATAATAATATATACAAGTCCGAGCATTGATTAATTTTACAATGACTTTAGTTTTGTAGTTCTTAAATAAGTTAAAATGTTCTCAAAACTCTCAAAACTTTTCCTCTTTTTATTAAATTTATTATATTTTCCAAAATACTACATTTAAAAGTCTTATTAAAGTGTATTGTGATTAAAAACGCCATGGCGCTGTTTGTTAAACTCTTATTTTCACTTTTTCGTTCTTTTGAGAAGTCCTACTTATATTTGAAATGTGTTATTTCGTTAGTAAAATAATGTACCTTCATCTTTTTTGCTTGATAAGCAATTGGACAAGAACTTGTGATAAGCAATTGGATTTTTATTAATGTATAGAGATGCATAAACAACACAACTATTGTGAATGAATTATACACTCTTCGTAATACAAAATACCCATTTTGATTCATACTAAAATTATGATTACACTTCGGTTATGTATCGATTATATTTTTCTAAAGAAAGAACACGAACAGATAAAGAAGATTAATTAAAGCCACTATTTTTATGTTGAGATAATTACACATACACGATAAAAACGTGGAAACACTTCAAACAGTTTTAATAATCGGAATAGGGAATGAAAGTCACCATTAAACGTGATTATCTCGTTATAAATAATAATAATAACGTATGTACGTTCGCTGAGCAACATAATTATCCAATCATTATAATATTTTCTACTGAGAAAATGGGAAATTCTATTTAGGAAATAACCTTACATGACTATTATTTATGAAAAAAATATGAGGCTTTTTATGTTTTAATAAGAATTTTATTCATGGACTTTCTTGACTTCCCTTTATACATTAATGTTTCCGTAATAACGGAAGCTTTAGCACGCCCATATTAATGTTTAGATCAAGTCGATTGTACAGTAAACGTTTCCCTCTGAACTGTAATGAGCATCATGGTGGGAGTCAGAATTCCCAACCTTAACTCGAACAAAACCGTAACAGAAATCCAATATTCATTGTTATCGTTTTCGTTCGCACCATTAATATTTAAGCCTCGTCTTCCCTTCGTAAGAAACAACCCCGGGGAAATATCCATACCTAACTAATAACTAATATAAATAAATATACGTACCACCAACACAGGGCATATTTCGTCCGTAATACTTCCTTCTCAGTAACTTCATTTCATGAAACTACTACTATTACTGCTTTCCCTTGCCCGCATCTGATAGTGCAAAGGGCGTTGCAATGGACAACCGAATGCAGTGTAGGTTAATCATTTTTATTACATAAAGGTAGGATGATTAGTCTTATCGTGAAACTTACCACACTTTTTCATTTACCTATTCTAATAGTTAGTCAATGCGTTTTTTAAGCAGAAAACCATTATCTAGTTAAATGTTTCATTAACGTTAACATTAATTAGGTAAAATGCTTTTTAAAGTGTTGTATGACATTATTAAAACCAATGTTTGCAATATTATTCCAAAGTTTTTAAATTTTTGGGCAAATGGTCGAAAAATTTTAAAAAAATTATCTAGCCACTTGAAAATTTATATACGCAAGTATTGCATACAAAAATAGTGAAAAATTATGTTAACATAAAAAATATTATTTCATGTTTAAAAATTCACCGCACGCCATTGCTTCAGAGTTTTTTGTGCTGACCTGAAAAATTTACTTCTCATCTAGAAAAAATCTTCATTACCGTCTACCTGCGTTATTAGCCCGAAACTTTCAATAATTAAGTGAACTTTTTTTTATATTCTGGCGATTTTCTCATTTTGATCCCTTTAAGCCGGTCGAGAAATTAAGAATTTTTACTAAATTAGTGTTTGCTTAAAATTATTACAAAATTAATTTAACTCTTACCTTAAATATTCGTGCTTTGACTGAGTTACTATTTTCGAAACGAGTTTTAGTAAAATTTCGTGGGCCTTCGTTTAATCACCCAAATTTTAGCTAATAAGAACGTGATTAGCAAAAGGTAGAAGTAGTTTGCAAAATATGTTTCTAGAAAAACGGTTGGAGTATTTTACGAAATATCGTTGCTAACTGCCAAAAATTGGTAAGTCCATTTTTAAGGTAAATGGACTTAGAGATGAATATTGTGTCTTCACCTTAATATCTGGAAAACGTTTTGCCGGTCCTTGAATTTCAAGAAAGTCCTAATTCAGCTTCGTATTGTGCCTTTTAATTTTCGTATAACCAATGTTGCATATATGTTTTTATATTAAAGTTCGATTACCCAACAAAACGTTGTATGGTGATGATATATTAAATAGAGTACATACATAAAAGTTCACCTTAAAATATAAATATTGAACAATTTCGGGAATTTCGTGTCTACCAATAATAATGTCAGTTACCTATGTTAAAATTAATTTAGTTAACTCAAGACTATTTGTACGATGCACTATAAGACGCAATACGAATAATCTTCAATAAAACAAATGAAACTATGTTTTTAATATTATTTAACTTTACTTTTTTTTATTTAATTCCAGTTATTTGAAAACTTCATAATAATTATGCAAGAAGTGAAAAACAAATACAGCTCACAATCAACTCAATTATAAATTAAGAAATCTTTATTCTAAAAGTTAAAACAAAGATAGAAAAATCACAATTACAATGTACATTCATTAAATTCACTAGAAAAAAATAGTCGCTCTGAAACTGTGTAAAAAACTGTGCTTATTCTATCTTTCTCTTAACTTGTTAAATAAAAAGTAAAATAGTTTAGCATTTAAAATCATCGTTTCATCCTCAGGCAAAAAATGACAAAATAAATATTCATTCAGCTTGTAAATAATTCATGTTACTCTCGGGAGAATCACGGTTTAATGTTATTTACTTAATTGACGATCAAAGATCAATTAATTGCGGCTACATATATGAGTGTTTTGCAATGTAAAAATGGTGCCTTAAAGCTAAGTTGACATAAGGAATCATTAATGATTTTAATGCTTAACATTTTATCGTCGCTTAGCTTCTTATACAGAGCATTAATATCTTAAAGTAAAGTAAAACATGATATTTTAAGTAATTTGATGAATGCTCATTTAGTTATGTTTTTTTTATCTTTCTTTCGAGACTTCAAAAAGTTTCTTCTGTTTTTCCTTCCATGATTCATCAGACGCCATATTGATTTCCTAATCAAGTGATCACGGGTATTTCCTTGTCATATCTTAATCCTGGCGGGACAAATGGGACCGTTCAAGAATTAATTTCCATTACGTGGGCGGGCACCGGAAGTGGGGCCACCGAGTTGCACCTCCGGTGGGGACTTTAAGCCCCCTGTGCTATAAATCAGTGGTTCCAGAGGGCACATACGCTAGTAGCCCCTAATTCTCTAAATTATTGCTAGGAATATATTCCTTAAATTATTACGTAGGGCGGCAAACATCGTACGACACTTTTTGCTTTGGGAAAAGAAAAATAATTGATGTATGTACTTCCTGATTCTGACCTGTTCTTCTCTATGGCTGCAAATCGTGGCACCTAACTAGGGCCCAAGACAGCAGACTTCTAAGTTTTAAGAATAGGTGTCTTAGAATAATTTTAGGTGTGGCCTGGAGGCGGTTTGTGGATTCCATATGCTCCGCATAGGGAGCGGATATGGTATAATGAATGAAATGTATGTACTTACTATGCTTGTTTTGTTCGCGTGGGAAATAAGATTCTTAATGTACTGGAATAAGAAGTCTGTACCTGAATGCCAAAACCCACATCTTCAAAACCATCGGTTTTCATGCGTTTTATTGATTCTAATAACATTTACTTCGGCCGCCGTTGCAGGTTCCATCTTCAGGATGAAGTATGGCGCCTGCAACGGTCCGGTGCGGTGGCCGAAACGTCGGAGAAAATAACAAGCATCACACGTGTTATCCCAAAAACAAAACAAATAGAATAAACAACAGCCGTGAAACTCTACGCACATATTTAAATCGCAGTATTACTCCAACTTATTTTATTTTGTCACTGTTATAAAATAAAACAAGTTGGCTATGAATACAGCAAAAATTATCTAAAATCACTAAAAAGTGTTTCCTGAAAACGGTGGTACTGGTACTGAAGTAAAAGTCTGATCATCTCGCCTAGTGTAGTGAATGATTAAGACACATTACCCTTCATGTATTGCAGTATCCTATGCACTACTGATTTACCTTATCTGCACCTAATAAAATTCGAATCGAAATTGGAATCGAACCCGCCTAGGTAGCCCAGTACGCCATCCACTACACCACAGGCAATCCAGTGGCATTATAATATTTTTGAAAACACTTTACTCTCTCGACTAAAATGGACCTTTCCTTGGTGACGCCCGTTGGGAAATTTATATTGTGGTAACCAGGTCACTGATAATATTCATATATTTCCTGTCAACGAAAGTCGGTGCAAAAATGATCCAATATTTTTCCTGAAAATCTCCTATTTGCCTCAGCTGATCTCATATTTATATATACATCATTTCAGGTGTAAATTGATCACAATATTTTTTATTATTACTAATTGTTTGCTATTTAATGTAAAGATCGCAGAACTGAAGCAAATAAATTATCTAACCTATCACAGGCGGCCTTCTGCTGAAAAAGGCTAAAAACTACACTAAATATTGTTAAAAAACGTTACCATACAAAATACGCAATTAATGGTGTGCAATTTCAATTGCAATTTTCTTTTATAAAAATAGATCATTGTAAGCTTTACTCTTAAAAAAATGCATCGAAAATACGCTTTATCGATCTTATAATAATTTAGAAAAATTAATACCTAATTAATAAAACGGAATTATTTTTTATCTTAGTCATGTGACACTTTTACTACTTACCCTTATCCGCACCCAATGGTGCATGGTACACTGAATTGTGACACTAAATGCAGTAAATCTTAATCATTAGATGATCAGTCTTCCGCTTCAACGCCATTCTAAGGTATCAATGTAAATATTTTATTTGAAAATCACATTTAAAGAATATTTCATTTTACCCCCATCTGGAATCGAACCCGTGACTTCATGCATGGCAGCTCAACGCGCTACCGCTACACCACGGGCGGACGACGCTACTTAATAAAAATTTATTGCTTACTTGACTTAGCGCACGAATAATATTTATTTAACTCTGAAAAGTGTTGGAAATGGGCCCGCTTCAAATTTGCGCCTGTAATTTGACAAGGCGAAAAATGTGGACAATTTGTTAATGTCACATTCAAATTTCTTATTCCTTTCAAAGCAAGCGCTGTGCTGTGCTCAGTAAACAACCTTACATAACGTTAGCGTTTACTAAACAATGTTTGAATTCCTTTACTTAAAACTTAAAAACCTTCATTTTCATTAAAAATCAGAATGATAATGAAAATGAGTGATGAAAGAACGGCTAAAAAAAATTATAATGCAAGTGTGTCTAGATGTAGAAGCCGAAGAAGGCCGAGAAAGACATGAAAGACAGTGAAAAGTCGGAATAATCGGCGTGTGTGCATGAGAAGATGTATTAATGTAGAGGAAGCGAAGGAATTGTGTCAGGACAGAGTGGTATGGCGTTCTATCCTCTTTGCCTACCCCTACGGGGAAATGGCGTGGTGGTTAGTTTAGTTTAGTTAGGTTAGTTAATTAGTTCAAAATGATGCTGGGCAGGGGTCACAAATAGGTCGGGTACACGATACAGGTCGCTTTGAAGTCGATATTGACTTTGTATCAACGTAAATCCATAGAAAATCGTCGGTAAACACTTGTATTGACCTCGCACTTACCCGTCTATATGTTGATTTTTTCGTGCTCATTGCCGGATTATTGAAACGGGATAATGCAATGTTTGAGAATTATATTTTTTTTGTTGTGGTCGGTTTTTTGCATATAGCTGTCGAATGAGACTACTGGTTTCGGTCTGAGTGGTGTAAAAGTCACAGTATAATCTTCGATTTCATATGATAATAAAAAAAAACGAAAAAAAATATATACTAAATACTAATAAATAAATTCTAAACCAATAAATTTTCTCGAAAACTGATGTAAAAAAAATATTCTACAAAATCGACTCCAAATATGATGTAGATTACTGGTTTCCCGGGTTGTTATTTCTGCCGGAACCTGTATGCGACTCGATCGCTAGTTCCTCTCCATCTGCCGATCCGCAGATAATCGATAGCTTAGTTATTCCAACTGGATTGGTCTGCCATTCAGTGACAGGTTAAATTACTGACAAGAGGTTTGACTGAAACCAGTATGTTAATCCTACTCGATAAATTTATTATGCCACTCCGCCCCACTGACTGTAAGGCAGGGGTGGTAGGAAATTGGGGTAGTATCGAATTCTTGGGAGCCATTAGTGAATTCGGAAAATTCAACGAAACCAATATGATCCCTTTCATTAGACACCCTACGCACCACGCACAGTTAATGGGTAGGTGTTTACTCATGTTTGATTTAGTGTGGAATGTTCCTAGATATATCCAGTTTCTACAACGTGTGCTCACGTGTATATTACCACTTATACAACAATATGTAGGAAGTTATCGTTTATTATCACTTCGTTTTTTTATAGATAATAAAGTTTTACACGCACACACTTCAAAGAAAATAATGCAAGCCCTTTCTCGTAGTTTGGATCAGCTAACACATTGTCCATGATACTTCATCATCATCATACCATATCTGCTCCCTATGTGGAGCATATGGAATCCACAAACTGCCTCCAGGCCAAGCGATCGGCCGCCAGCTCCCGTGCATTCTCCCAAGTCAAGTCCACGTCCCGCAAACTGCCGACGAATTGTCAACAGTGGACGACCAGGACGCCGAGAACCTGATGCCCTGTAAAATAGGCAAGCATGGTTAAGGCTTAAGGGAGGCATACGTAGTATATGGCCTAGCCAGCCGAAACGCCTTCGCCGGATGACAGTAGATACCAAGGGTTGCTGTGTCCGTTGCCTCACCTCTGTGCTCCTTACAAAGTCAAACCACCGCACACCTAAAATTATGTTAAGACACCTATTCTCAAAACTCAGAAGTCCATGATACTATTTGACTAAAAATATTCTGTTACTTGAAACTCAAATAAAATTGTTAATTGAGTTAGTTTATAATGTTTATTTTATTTTATTAAATATTGGTTACAGTTGCACTCTTGGAAAAAAAAGACTAATTTATATTATATTTAAAAAGTGGAATTAGATTTTCAATGAATAATAAAAATGCTCTTTCTTTTTGACGAAAAAGACTCGCATCCAACATAGTTCCTTTTACAGGTTTTTTATTAAAATATCGTTTTAACTTATTCTTACTCAATTAATTTTTGTAACTTATTTGTTTGACATTATAAAGTTGTATATATGACATTATAATTTACATTTTAGAAGGTCCCTATAAAAGGGGCTTTACTCAGGGGATAACATTCAATACCAATAACTACATATTATTATTCAATTGTACTAGGTGTAACTTTCTACACCACTCAACACCCTCATCTTTTTCTACGTATTATTTATATGACAATTAAATAAATATTTTTTTCAATAAATTTACAATTTTAAATATATATATTTTTTAGATTTATTGAGAGCTTTCTGTCACATAAATATGTAGGTATACCGTGAAAGGGGTAGAAAATTGGGACTGCGCGTGAAAGCCTTAATGTTCTATTCAAAATTAAATAATTTTGTAACTTCAGAAACGGTAACGGTAACGGTTTATTAATTTGGCACGTATTGGTTTAACTATTTAAATTTTCATTACTACCTCCTGGCTCCTACTTGGACCGCAAATATATCTGGGAACGCGTACAGCACACACCTGTGGTCGGTACCCATCCCTTCAGTTGCCCTCCGCTGAAAGTCAAACCCCGTACCCTGTATAATTCATTAACATGCCCGAGATTCTATTACCAAAGGTACGGAGGTATGACTTTTATCGGTTAAAACAAATAATACCCTAATGCGACCTTTTATGTAGGTTCAAATGTACTCGTACAGTGATACCTATTAGTAGGTATTCCATTTAATTTTTATTTTCTGTTAGCTGTTTTATTTTAAATACAGGACTGTGGCTTATTTTTAAAAAGTTAGATACGTTCAGTATGAACACATGTCATGTCAAACAAAGCTTGGGCGAGATTTATCGAATATGCTTTTTTTTCTCTTAATAGCTTTCTAAATTTGATCAAATAATATTGTATAATAAACAAGCAAAATAATCGATATGATAAACGTCTTTTTCAATTAATATAAAATATGACTAAAATTAATCGATTTGAAAAAATTTCGTAGAGGAATGTACCCGCAAATGTGCGATGAATAATGTACAAAAAGGCAAGATAATAAATATGCAATGAAACTTAAAGCATATTAAAGTAAGCTGTATAACACCAAATGGCCGAAACCTATAAATTTACCATAAAAATGCAAAGTCGCTTCAAAAAGCACATTAATGCAGCAAATTCTAAAGTGGTTTGCATTTCTCGCTGCATACAATAAGGATAAGTGCATTCACTTTCGGATTCAAGGGTTCCTGTAAGTCGACATTTGCTCCTGCCAGACTGCGGACTACAGACTAGAGTATAGAGTATGGGCCGGGCCTGGTGGAGTAACTTTTAAGGAGTCAGGCTCCCTGGCCATCTAAAGTTTCAAGTTGAGAGTATCAAAGTGGCTCTGTTGGCCCGTTTCAGACATCGCTTGAGAAAACGGAAGAGGGGAAAGGAACCAAAACGATGCGACGCTTATTTTTATTTTTAGTCGGCGTTTCGTTGTATTTGTATCCTGTTTATATCTTACAATCTCATTATCAAAAACCGTAACTGGCCTTGTTTAGACGGGAAATACGCAATCTTTTAATGATAATTTATAGTGAAAATACATGTAACGATAAAACCATGCATTTTTCTTCGAGTTTATCTTATAGTTAGTTTATTACATCGAAAAATTAAGTAAACTCGTAATAAAATACATATTTTTATTCAAACGCATTCTTCGGCAATTCTCAATGGAAAAATCGTGCAGTAGATGAAAATCGTAACGTCTCTAATTACTTAATTATTATTTTTAATGATTTTTCCAAGCTCTAAATAGCGTACTTTATCAAAGTACTTTATTACAAAAAAATAAAAATTTTAAATCATATTTTAGATTCTTAATAAACTGATTATAAGTACTGGTGCAGCTGAAGCGCGCTTTTTGTCGATTATTATTTGACACAAGAGAGCTGTATGAATGCGATAATTTAAGATATGAATAAGGCGAGAAAAGGAGGCCGAACGAAAGACTCAGCTCCCAGGCAATACCAGGAGATCTAAACCCGTCTTTTTCAATAGAAAATTGCCCTTACCTTGGTTTTATGGAGACTGGAAAGCGGGGGGGATCTTCTGTGCGGCACTTCACCACTTAACGTCAACAAAAACACAAAACAGATCACAACGATTTCACTTACGAAACAAGTACACAATGGATGCGGAGTTTACACAGTTCAAAGTTGATTTTATGTTAATTGAATGAGAATGCGGTTTAAAAGATGCGTTTGGATAAGTTTAGATGCGGGTTTTGTAGCGGATGCGGTATAAGGGGATACTTCACAAAGCGTGGTATAGCTGTCAAAATTCCACAAAAGTTTTTACTCTCTGGATTATAGAGGTACAGCATAGAAATGGGCAAAGCTGTGATTGGTTGGATTTAAAAATCTGAACCTACTGTATAAATTTAGTTTTTTTAATAGCTATTTGATTTTAAATTATTTTATTAAACCCAACCTATCTTAACCTACTGTATTTAATTAATTTAATTAATTTTCATAATTAAGGTAATTTCATGACCTATTTTATTATGGATTAACCATAGACTAGTCCTCATAAAAAATTACCACGCTTTGTGAAGTATGCCCCAGTATAAGATGTGCGGGTCGCGAATTGTTACAATTTTTGGACTACCCGCGAAGTGCCATAGATAATTGGTTTTGTGAATAGAGGACGGTATAGACAAAGGAATATAGGAATAAGAACCAAGGATTTACTGGGGAGACTTGTTCCAAGTACCTACGCACCACTACGGCTCTAATTAAACGTAATGTTGTTTACTTTCTGCCAAAAAACATACGCTTTCATATAATAATGTTTATTTAATAAAATATTAACAATACCGCATCTGCTAATTGGCTACCAACATGATTATTATGAAATGTGAAACAGTGCTGAAAATTGTGTTTACGTAATAATAATATTGGTTAGGTACCCAACAAAGTGCATAATTTTGATTCAACGGAACAAATCAAACATCCAATTTATGTATAATCAGACTTACAAATAATAAATACTTAATTTTAATATTTTATTGAGCCGAAGGAAATTTTTTTTTTACCTTATTGACAACCACTTTATATTGAAATCGTTTTTATAATATCGCACATGAGCAACAATAATGGCATAAGTCCAAAACTAACTGTTTGCGAAAATGCTCCAGATTTTGACGCCTTTTAAAAGAAAGGTTTGTCGATTTACAAAAGCTCTGTTAAAAAAACACTCAAGTCTTGAAATATTGTATGAATGTATTTTAATTCAAATTAATAAAATCCTGTATTTTTAGATTTTTAAAAACAGGAAAAATCCTGGAAAATTCAACCAATTCTATTGCTAAAACAATATACAAGATCGCAAGTTACCCAAATGGCGTAGTAAAAAAAATACTGCTAAAAATTTAGACCAAGATCTGAACTCGTTTAATCAACAATTCTAACTGCTCATGCTCTCCTGAAAAAAAACTGTTATTTCGAGTTGTGCCACTATTATTCTGTGAGTGCGAAATCAAACAACTTAAGTGCTTAAAACTTATAAAAGTGACTTTTTATGCTGATGTGAAGGTACTCGGGTACTAAGGTAATGAGGCACTTAGGAACAAGGTACTAGCCTGAGGTACCAACCCACCACATGCGGGGAACATTAACCATCAACCATTTTATTCGTGGGCCAGTAAAGTGAAAGATAAACTGGAGATATTTAACAACTTGCGTTATTCTTAGTTTATACTTCATGTTTACGTCCTTTGAGTCCCCGTCGTTTAGCTCATTTTATTAATAAAGTTTAGCTGGTGTGTTTTTGAACAACTTTATCGAGAGATTTTTTTCTGGGTAACTTTTCCATTAGCATACAGCAATCTTATACCGTCAGCGCTTTTTAGCAAAGTTATGAGAAATTCGTCTTCATGTTTCGATAATCGGACATTTTATCAAAAAAGAATGTTAAAATTCTTGTAAAATATACAAGTACACACTATGTATGTGCGAAAATGGGTATTTGGCTTGCATAAACATAAATCTATGTACTACAAAACAGAAAATACATCTGTCTGCACAATGTCTCTTAATTTGTTCTTCACATCTATTCCCAATCAGTAAGTAGGAGAGACTTGAAATTTGAACACGTTGGCGTCTTATGTACTATATCTTAGGTCAACGGTTATATGTTTAATTTGAAATTAAACATATAACCTTTTTTTTTAGATATAATTTTTAGATATAATTTTTTTTCTAGCGGAAATTCGTAGAAACGTAAATATTTTGCTTCTTGTAACCTTATTATTAGCTCAAAAGTTTATTTTTATAGCCATCAAAACAATTATCTAAATATATATATATATATATTGAAGAATAAAAAAAATTCTTTACAAAATAGTAAGTAATAACTGTTTAAAATGTTAACTCAACATTTTCAATCATTATAACTTTACATAAAATTCATCCACGACAGGAAATGGATCTATGTACATACAGACAGTATACTACTACTTTCGTACCTAGTGATGCATATGCATTAGGTACTGCATTGGTACACGTTTATTTGAAACTCGATTTTATTACATGAAGGTAAAATGATCAGTTTGCACTTCAGTCCAAGAGATCACATATTATTTTTTTTATGTGAAAAACCACATTTAAATAAACATTTTAATCGAAATTAATCGAACCCGTCATCTCAAGCTTGGCAGTCCAGCGTACTAATCCTATATTGCAATACTAGAGATAATATTGCGATAATGATATAATATTTTACCAATACTATACCAATACACTGAAATGCTCTCTCTACGCTTTTTGACAGTTTTAATGTTTGATAATATGTCAGGGGTAATCTGTATACCGCTGTTGATATTATCCAGACTAAAAAGGGTTGTAGCGGGAGTTTGAAGCCTTGAAATATTAAACACAAACCTACCTACTGCCCATAAACCCTGTTAGGTTAATCATACACTCATTACTTATTCAACTGCTAACACTGATTAGGAGACCAACTTCTGTAGCTTTGCATAGTAAATAGCCAGGAATGCTTTCACACAATGTAAAGTTAGCTTTACAAAAATAAGCTTAATAATAATTATATATTGGATCAAAATTAATATAATGGATGTTAATTTGAAGTTCTAAGAATTAAGTATTTGTGAACTGACATCCATAACAAAGAAAATCTAATGATGTTTAATGCTTATGTTCGGCTGTGTTGTGTAATAAAACGTTACCTTTATAAAAAGGAATAAACCCGCCCTTGTACACTTGCTATGTAATTGTACATGAAGTTTAAATAAAAAGATAAATAAGTAAGTTAAAAGTGTGCATAAATATGATATTTTTTAAATTTAAATTACGTTTAAAAGGGTATATGATTGTTTTCTTATATAATAAAATCAACCAATGTATGTTAATGCATTGGTATAAATTATTTTATTTTAATGTGAAAATGTATGGCTATGAGTGTACAGATGTAATGCACAAATATGCATACGGATGTTAATTTGGCGCAAGGTGCATTAATGCATTCTAGAAGTGGCGTGTGTTTATGCAGAATAGGTGGGCGATGCTGGCCGTTTGCAGCTAAAGGGGGATCTGGGAACCAAACCACAGACCTCCACGTCTCCGGCATCTAGTGGTTAACCACAACTAGAAACGAGTACTGTAATACAGTGTGATATGTGTACACAGAGTAGGTGCAAAAGGCATGTGAGTAGTGGTACAGCCATATCCATAAAATAAAACCATAAACCAGAAGAAAAAAAAACTCTAAGCCAAAAAGTTTTTATGATAGACGATCTATGACGTCACAGATCGCTGTTTAGCTTTTTCAAAATCTGAACTTTGACTGATCGTATCTCGCTTATTAATAATCCGATTAACAATCAGATTAAACCAATGGTTTTGTGATTTTTTACTTTATTTTTCGGCATTCACAGAAAATTTCACCTTACAAACCCATTACATACTTGAAAAATAATACCGTGTCTGAGGTGTCTAGTTACACACCACATCACTCACTACGTCACCAATAGGCATCTACGTTATCACGAGACATCTACTTCACACGTTTCGTGTATTGGCCAAAGTGCTGATGTTGGAATCTTTAGGCGGTGGAATTTGATAGTAAGTGGTGTATCGTCTTGATGGTAATGGAGGTGGTCCCTTCCGAAGAAGAAGAAAGAAGAATTTTCCTTTTTATAATTTTATTCCAAGATTATAGATACAGTAGGCGGCAATCTTGAGTCTTGGGCGAAGAGCGGTGAGGATATACTTGTCTTGATGTTTTTACTGAACTGAAAAATCCAGGAAGGATTCTCCTAATATAGGGAACGCCGATGACGACACAAAAATTCAACCATGTGAACCTTTGTACGTTCCTTTGTCTATGACGTTTAATTATTTATATTAAACTAAATATCTCAATCTTAATATATCGTATATCCATCAAGATACTCTTTTCCCAAGTTTTTCTATTATAATATTATTTCTAGATTACTTCAATAAAATATTACACATTTATCAAATTAAAATTGAAGGAAACAAAAACATTTTTCATTCCAAAATTACAAATATCATTATAACATTAAAATAAAAACAATATATTTGTCCATTCAATTGACAAGGCATTATTCATTCAGTCAACTAGGCCAAATTGTTCTGTATTATTTCTATAAAGAGTTATAAGGAATATAATAATAGATATTATTGATATCTCAACAGAGACAGAGAAGCTCTGGAAACGAATGTGGGTTATCTAGGCGTTTACAGGGCTTATGACCTGTCATTGGCTGGGTTAAGTGGCCACTTGACGTAATTACAACATTCCCCATTCCGCCTGTCATCTGACAACCATGTATGACAAATTTTTGAAACTTGTATATATCTAAGATGTAAAGAACAATCCGCTTGCGAGTTGTTATTTCGACAGATTTCGAATATATTTAATATTCTTTCTCTATACTGACATCTATTGAGAATATTGTTAAAGTATTTTTTGGGGTGATCTACATTATTATTGGCCACTTAACCAGCCAATGACAGGTAATAAGCCCTGTAAACGCCTAGATAACCCACACTCGTTTCCAGAGCTTCTCTGTCTCTGTTGAGATATCAATAATATCTGATATCAGCCCAGCATGGGTATAATCCAGTAATTTGTCTACAAGTATTTGTATTCATTCAAAATGTTGTTCAAAAATATAATAATAATTCAATAAACGAAAACTTTACTTAAATGCTCATAAAAGTGTGCAAATAAGTTTTTCTTTAAAAATTGAGGCATCGGAACAGACAAGTGGTGTTACGAAATTAACCCTAGAAAGCGTATACTTTTAGAAAATTTGTATGGAAACACCCCTTGTAGTGAATTCTTGTTTGAATGGAGCGGACATGAAATTATGATGATGAATTTTTCCAGCTGTTTGCGAAAGCATCGTGTGCAAGTACGGCGCGCGCTGTTCGGCGGGCGAGTGCGTGTGCCCTACGGACTGCGAGGGGTCTGACGATGAGCCGGTCTGCGCCAACACCATGGTGACGTTTGGCAGCGAGTGTGAGCTGCAGAAGGCCGCGTGCCTCCTGCCGCGACACAAGCAGCTGCACGTCATCTTCTACGGAGACTGCAAGGACAGGTTCGCAGTCGCTGGACCGCCTATTGCCCTGAGTAAGTTGGAAAGATAATGTAGGTACTAGAATTTAAGCCAAAATTTAAATACAAATTCTCCTCGCTTAGATAGCTGGTAAAAAACCAAAAGCAATGAATAGTAGGTAATGAATATTTTTAATTCTTCGGTGAAAAATATATGAGTTAAAATTCAAAAAATTGCTCTTAAAAAATAAATAACAACGGAGCTTATAAAAACGGATTGACCGCAAACGGATGCTTTTAAATCACCCGTCTCCAAAGCGCACAAAAAAGGTCGTACTGAATATATTACAAAGTTGATGCGTGGAACCAGAGAAGTGGCCATGTACTTTTTTCTATTTTAGGAGCTACTTACATCAAAACTTACATCATGGCGGTCTCCGTAGCGTAATAGCTAAGACGCTAAACTCACGATACGGAGGTTCCGGGTTCGATTCCCGGTGAGAACACAAAAAATAAAAAGTGATTTTTCTCAAGCCTGGGTGTTTGTGACGTTGTTCCCCTCTGTAATTGGGCCTCCTGGCCTGTTGAGGTGGTTATTATTTAAAAAAAATTAAAAAAAAAAAAAAAACTTGGTTAAAATATTAATAGATGCATCCTACCTTATACACAATGACCTATTTTGGCGGGAATCGCGATTGTGATATTTTACAAATTAATTACGGACATAATAATGATAACGAAAATCCAATTTAAAGCAAATCTTAAGACATAAATCACACCTAATATTTTTTTTTATATTAAATTGTGAGGACAAGAACATGGGGATGTCCCATAAATCAAAAATTTATTTATTATTAAAGAACACATTTTCCAAAAATGTTATATCCGTGATCCGCTGGTTTTGATAGTGTAACGAGTGTACAGCGTAATATTGTTCTGAGCTTTTTATACAATGGATTTTGCTTTTGACGTGATTCCGCCCTAGGAATGTTTAACCATCGTAACTATTGCCTACATTTTACATAACAGGGCAGGGGTTCAAATATTTTTAACTCTTGTGAAAATCTAAATCATGTTTTCAGGCAAAGATAATTGTATTATATGGTAGGTACACAAATATAATAAACTAAAGTTTCGTAATAGGGTTCTTCCCGATAGCATGAATATCCTTGAAAACGTAATAAATATTTAAACGATTCCAACGATATAAAACACAATGATCAAAAATTTTGTTTTCATTTATAAATTTATGTTTTTTAAAAACACGAAAATACGAATGATTTTTAACGCCCGTTATTGGCTAATAACGTCATACCCGTCTACTGTGAAAGGAGTGAAATTCATTCCGTAGTGAGCGCCTATATTGCTGTGACGTCACACCGCATGCGCCGCGCGCCAAATGGAGGATTTTGCGAGCGATTTGAAAAAAGTGTTATTTCAAACCGCGCTAGAAAATTTATATGGCATCGTAAAAATTTTTTTAAAAAATCCCTTGCTATTGTAATTTTTCAATCATTTTTTAAAAATAAAAAAAATCGGGAAGAGCCCAATTTATCGTAAAAATTTTAATAAACAAATTTTTAAAAAACATACCTATGTGCCCGTTACCCCGATGTTATTGGACTCAATAATTAACTAATTTTTGTATTCATAGTTTTGAGGTAAGTGTCACAGCGGTACTGATTTTTTCCGTTGACAAAAGTTTGTACATTCATATTATAACTACTTGGTATCTACATAGTAATGGATCATTATACCTATGGACCCACCCACATTCAAAGGTGTCTAACTTTAGTAATTTAATGTTGACTGTTATTCCAACGCTAACGGTAGGAATTAGAGTTATTCTGATATGTATTATTATGTTTGTACGTACAATCTGTCCTATGAATAAATCACAGATATTATTCAAGTTGTGCGGTATTTTGCCAATCGAGCAACTTCCAAGGATTCGAGGAAATGTTTTGAGAAATCTTACAAGTACTTAGTACGAATATGTGCTTTCTGGAAACTTGCATGTGTTTTGTACGATTACAAAATCAGTTATTAAGTTATTAGTTAGGATACTAGTTAAGTATGTACAGGGTGTTTTTTAAAAGGTTTAAAATGAGATAAAACATCTAAAAATAATTTTAATATAGCTCCGTATATACAGGTATAATCCATATCCGCTCCCTATGTGGAGCATATTGCTACACCTACATGACACCAAATTTATAAGCGTCTATGTATCGAATGTTTTTTTTTAGAGATATACAACTTTAATGTACTAATTAGGTACCCCGCAGACTAGAGACTTTCTATCGGGCGATAGTTTAGTCGGGTTGGGCTGCTAGCGCGCACTTGAATTTCGGGTTGGTGATGAGTGCGCACACTAGAGAACAGTCGGCCAACTGCTCTCGAATGATTTTCCAGTTAATAAACGACTTTTGAAGGAGAGCGGTCGCAATGAATGTTGGAACAGTATTGTCAAGAAAAGTTATTTTTGCTGCAATACTACGAAAGAGAAAGCTATCGCCCGATTAAACGATCGGCAAGTGTGCGCGCGTGGAAGAGCGCCAGACTGATTAAGCTATCGGCCGATAGTTTATCGATAGGATAGTTTAAAGGCAATCGCGCGAGGCCTATCAAACTTAGCAATCGGCCGGTACCGGATCGTTGTAGTATGCGCACTTGCATACATCTTCATACTGATTAAAAGCCCGACTGAACTATCGCCCGATAGAAAGTCTCTAGTTTAGCAATCGGCCGGTACCGGATAATGACCATGGTGTTGGCTTATTTAAAAGATACTTCTATGCCATAGAAATTGCTTTACCTCTACCTACCATTTCTTTATTTCACAGTAGAATTTTTCGTTAAATCTATGCCTTCTATTAACATTCACCGAAACTAATCCAAGCCAGTTACGATTATAAACTTCTAAAAAGAATTTCAGAGAAGTGGCATTCCAAAAAATTATACCGTGCCCTCTAGTGACCCACTACGTCACTCACTACGTAATCACTAGGCATCTACATACGTCATCACTAGACATCTACGTCACACGTTTCAAAGTGTGAGTGAACGCTGGAGTCTTTAGACGGTGGACTTTGGTAATAAGTGGTGTTATGAAATTAAGAAAATTTGTATGGAATCGCCCCTTCTAGTGAATTCGTTTTCGAAGATTATAAGGCTTGAAATTAATATTCTGTAACATTTCCATTTACTAACAAATTGACTTCTCTAGCCACCGCCCTGCCTATACCCTTCCCCCCGACGTTCTCCGAGCAAGACCTGGAGAACTCGACATCCCTCCCACCCCTGACGGAGTTCCCTGACCGCCTCAGCACGCTGGAGCAGCACGCGTGCCGTGACGTGCACTGCGACTACGACGCGTCGTGCGAGCTTGGATCCGACAACTTTCCACGCTGCTCGTGCCTGTTCGAGTGCCCGATAGATGAAGCCAGCGAAGACTATTTCCCAGTCTGCGCATCGGACATGAAGCTGTATACTTCCATCTGCGCGATGAGGATGGAGGGGTGCCATAAGCAGATCGAACTCAGGCTGCGTCCGCTGGATCTATGCAAAGGTGGCGGGATACTAACTATTTGTATTTCTAACAAAACATTACTAAACTTACCTATCTTCAAATTATTAACTTACCTATCTACTACATTATTTAAATACGCTGATGACGCAGTGCTTCTTGCTGATAGCAAAGAGGAGCTGCAGTCCTTGGTCACTAAGGTTTTCAATGTGTGCAAGGAGAGTGATTTGTTAATGAATGTGAAGAAGTCAAATGTGATGGTTTTTGAAAGAAATGTGAATATGACCTATGTTATAGGTATGACCGTGAATATGACCGTATGTAAATGGAGACAGATTGAAGCAGGTTGAAGAATTTGTATATTTGGGAAGTATGTTTACAAGAGACGGAAATGTGGATAAGGACATTGAGAGAAGGGTTAGTGCCGGAAACAGAGTTAATGGTCAAAAATTGGCAACGGAGTTCTGGGACCAACCCTTATGTACCGTGAAGCGTGGTGTTGGAAAAAGAAGGATGAAAGTAGACTGAATGCTGTTGAAATGCGATCTCTCAGGCGAATGTGTGATAAGACTATGTATGATAGGTGTACAAATGTCGAAATTAGAGCAGAGTGCAAGGCTTAGGACATGGCATAAGCATTATCGACAAAATTAAGAAAGGGCTTTTACGATGGTTTGGTCATGTGGAGCGAATGAGTGATGAAGAACGGCTAAAAGAAGTTTAAATGCAAGTGTGCCTGGATGTAGAAGCCGCGGAAGGCCGAGAAAGACATGGCATGACCAAGTCGTCAAGTACTTGAAAAGTGGTCATGTGAAAAGTCGGAATAATCGGCGTATGTGCATGAGAAGATGTATGAACGTAGAGGAAGCAAAGAAAGTCTGTTAGGACAGAGTGACATGGCGTTCTATCCTCTCTGCTTACTCCTACGGGGAATTGGCGAGATGGTTAGTTAGTTAGTTAGTTAGTTAATTTACAATTAACATATATGAATAATTGGCTTCTCTTCGTGCGGTTTCTATCTAAATAGGCTCATCCGTTTCAATATAAAACCAGAAGTTGTGATAGGTATTATGTGGTAGAGAATGAAGTCACAATAGAGAGTGTAAGGATAAGTAAAAGTATTTGTGTGGTACGAAGAATATTGAGACTGTTATAAACATAGATACCTACCTAGAATCAAAGTTCAAGACGAACTAGATAAATATTACTTAAATAAAAACAGTTTGTTCCCTTACAATATATTTATTTTTCTCCGGATAAGTTTCGAAACAACTCCGCGTTTCTTTCTCGGGGGTTGTGGATCCATGGGTTCCGAAACTGGGGGTACCTAATCACCCCCGCGGGGATAAAACAACTATTCTGCCCGGTGAAAAAGCTTTCTTTCACTTTGGGCATCACGTTGATGATAAAATGACAGTTCCGCACCACGTAGATTATCTCTCGCACTTCAAGTAAAAAGGTGGTGGATTGCATAAAGATTGGACTTACAAAGTGAGGAATATGACTTAATGCGCCGTGAAACTAAACTTATATTACTTTTAAAAAACTTACGAAAGCAAAACACTGACTTTACACTGACTCTCATTAATTCATTATGAAGGACATTGAAGCAATTTCCATGGTTAATAAAGACTCAAAATAAAGGAAAATATGTACGTGAACTGTTTACTTGGATAACATTATGAAAGGGGGGGGGGTCAAATCAGTTTTCTGAAGTGTCATAGGGGCAACAAGACGGAAAAGTTTGGGAACCGATTTGATAAATGAAGTTATTTCTAAGTGAAACTGGTTCGGGAATTTTTTTTAATGTTTTTATTTAAACATTGTTTTATTAAAATAATATAAATGAAGTAAGTACTTCTATCATAAATATTCCGTCATTAAAAAGAAAAACAGTAGATATTCGGCTATGTGCAAATTGGAGAATAGTTTTTTTTCTTTCTAAACTTCTCGCCTATGCACCCTTTCATAGTAAGAAAAAACTAAATAACGAGTATAGTGCCCGCCAGAAAAACCTACATGTACTTTTGATGTACCTATTCACTTTCATTTTCAAAAAATTTAAATTACCACAAAATGTCACTAAATACACACAAAGGGGTTATTCGAATGGGTGCAAATTTACCTGTTCTTTGTACCTAATTGCTGTTTTCTTATAAATAATATCACTCAAACCAAGGCACAGCTTGATAATACATGAATAATATAATAGTTTAGTGTTTTGGAGTGAATCTTATTTGCATGCTGGTGCAGAGGCCCTATTATAAAAAAATTAGCATAATAAACGACACTTCGTTAAGTAGGTATGTACAGACAAAACGAATTGTATTGTCAGTCTCGCAGTACTGTGTCCTGCTTATAAAACATTTTATTAGAGATTACCCACATCAAAGCACGTCTTTTAGAAGGGTCTAATATATGGTACATGATTGTTATAACTACATACAATATTACGGACCAATATTTAGGAGACATTAATTTATTGCTTATAATAATATGTTTTAAATCACATGCCACTTGCCATCATTATTCACTTGATGACACGTGACTATGTGAAGGTATACCTATTCGTTTCCAGCGCTATTCTAGTGTGTATTCTACGCGTTTCCTGGTTAAATCCAGTAAATAATTCTGAATTCACATCTCCAAATTGATCCAATATATTAGGTAATTACCGAATAGGAATAATAATTGCCTTCGCCGCAATCACAAAGTGTTCCTACTCAGCCCAGCAGAAGTCAAATGAGAGATTGGTATATCGCACTACACGGCTGTTTACTATTCATGGGTGTTTTAATACAATTCAGGATAATTATCATGCAAATTGCCATCACTCCTCTGTAGATGAGCGATATACAATATATACACGTTGACTTAGAGCCCGGTTAACAAGCGCTCAATTTGCTTGATCTACAAGCTCTGGCTGCATTAGTTCCTGAAATGGCCTGAGATTGTATCGTCATCTACCGATCTTGTTATTATTTATTCAGGATTCGACTTTAAAAGGGATTTATTGAGTGTATCCGAAGTTAGTTCTCTATCCCTGTTTTATTAGGTTATCCCTTTTCCACGAATTTAAAAAGGTTTCCGTATTCGCCAAATCTGGAAAACTAAGGTTTTCCGCAAAAACAAAGATCTTAGTTTACCCAATTTAATGAATAGTGTAAGAAGACAGGTAGCTTCTCTATTCTAAACTTCCTCTAAAAAAACTACAATCCCTTGTTTCATACGAACAAAAATAAATTGCTTTTAAGTTTTTGTGTAGGAATTGAACATTTATGAATTTTCTATTTTCTTATTCTGACCATTAGATGATGTACATACTTTCTGGTGAGCATTTGCGTTCAGTGTACATTTGCCGTGTGTTGTACTGGAAGGGAATTAATGATAGGACCCATTTATAATTTCGTGAAAATGCTTGGCAGTCTGTCACATCGTATCCTTTGTAACGAACAAAACTGGAAAAGAGTTATTTTCGCGGTGAAAGGTGGTTATTATGATCGATAAATATCTATAAATGAAGTAATTTTCAACTCAACTCTATGTTTGTAGCACTCACTTAATCAACTACATACCTACAAATCTATCCCAATTATGCAATTTGCTATAACGCGATAAATTTATCATGCAAATTGTTAAATATTATATAGGTACACCTACCAATCGCATTTTCACACAGAAAAATTTTCATTTGATTGTGTAATGTTTGATTGTGAATAGGCTTATCGCATAATACAAAATTGTGCAGTAAAAATATACCTATGTAATAATTTGCTAAATTTTTTTTTACTGATTCGTTTGTAATTCAGGTCTGGAGTCCCGCACTTGCGCGGGGGGGTCCCCGGTGCGCGACGCAGGGGGTAGGGAGGTGGACTGCGGGGGAGGGCCGTCCCGCCAGGACTGCCCCCCGGGAAGCTACTGTCACCACGCTGCTACGGCGGCCAGGTGCTGTATCAAGAGTAAGTAGATTTACTTCTCCTCCGACTCAAATGAAGACTTAAACTACGACTCAAAACCTGACTAAAACACTCAAGGTCCGACTCGAAAACAGGTTATTGGATTTTTGTACGTTTGTATCAGTTAAAAATTTAAAAAACAATAATGACAAGTCCACCTGTTGCCAGTCTGATTTTACCTGTAAAGTTTTGAGATAAGAAAGGGAAACTTTACGAGAAAAACCGCGACCATCGAGTGTCGATGATCGCGACCAAATGCTTTGATTGTCTCTACCACTCTATCTGATTGACTATGTGCATCACAATGAAATGAAAGCCCCACCCATTCCCTAGACTGTTTTAAAGACTATTGACTCTTTTTTCAGTCCAGCCAACTCAGTTTTTTCAACAAGCTAAACCGCGATTTTAAGATTGTTAGTCTGATAAAAATACGGATGAATTTACGTTATGTACGCGAACAAATGCTTTTATTGTACCCCTACCACTGTCTCGGCTTATGTATTATAATTGTCATTGTTTCCATCACCCAAACCAACCAGAGTCGGCCCAAATTAACAGCAGTAGGGTATGTTATCGCTTGTCGGCCTGTTGGCTAAGATCAAAGTGACTATGTGCATCATCATTTTCTTCTTTCCAGATGAGACCCTCCAGCGCAAGAACTGCGAGGAGTCCCCGCACGGCTGCTGCCCGGACATGCGCACGCCGGCCGGGGGGGCCGCGCACGCCGGCTGCCCGGACACGTGCGCGTGCCACCGGCTGGGCGCGCTGGCCGCTACGTGCGACCCGGTCACGGGCCAGTGTCCGTGCCGGCCGGGCGTGGGCGGCCTGCGGTGCGACCGCTGCGAACCGGGCTACTGGGGGCTGCCTAAGATCGGAGCTGGGCATAAGGGATGCATTCGTGAGTACCTACACCCCTGCCCTTGATTAACTTTACTTGCTTGATGCTCGCAATTTAAGAGGATGCACTGTCGCGTGACCCGCTACCATTTCTACATACAAACTTAATCCTTGATTGTATCCCTAGAATTTGGCACTACAGCAATGATTTTTTTACACGTTTTTTATATCGACCAGAAGCATGTTTATATCGTCTTATTTATTTATGATTTATTTATCTAGTTTAACAAATAATTTATTTTTTAAATTAGAAAATGATAACATGCTTCTTATCGATGTCCAAAAAAAGTGAATAAATCATTGCTCTTTAGTCTCCAGTCACTACAAAACTAGAAGTCGCATCATAAAAAAATTATTATTTAAATTCGATCCAATTCTATTGGTTCGCCATCACTTTCTAGTGTCTAGTCGTCTAGTGCTTGTCATTCCAGGGAGAAAATCAAGGATTACGACCGTATGGAGAAACGGTCACGTGACATCGCATCCTTTTAAAATGTATTAACCTAAATTAAATTATATTAGATATCCATATTCCCTTCCAAATTTCTCGTCTCTGTTGAGATGTCAAATTTAAATTAAATTAACTTAAATTAACTCAAACTAAATTAAATTAACTTAAATTGACTTAAATTAAATTAAATTAACTTCAATTACATTTTGGGTCGGTGTTCAAATACTTGCACACAAATCTGGATTTTATCCAAAAACGGGAGTAGGTATATATTTTTATTTTTATATCCCTACAGAGAATGAAATCCTGAATTATTCCTGAATTTGAAAAAATTCTACCATCTCTGTAGGGATATAAAAATAAAAATAACTAAAATTAATTTAACTTAAATTAAATTAAATTATCAATATTATGTAATTTTTTTTTCAATAATCATTACAATTTCTGTCTCCTTTCAGCTTGCGGTTGCTCCATGTTTGGATCAGTTCGCGAGGACTGCGAACAGATGACAGGACGCTGTGTGTGTAAACCTGGTATCCAGGGACAGAAGTGTACACTCTGCATGAACCACGAGGAGATGCTGGGACCCAATGGATGCTACAATGGTAATCAACTTTTATATCATGTATATAATTATGTTTGGTTATCTATGGAGTAACAACCAAGTCATAAGGACACATTGGTTGAAAATATTTGTATTTCACTTGTTGCAATACTGCCACAAGTTAATATAAAAAAACTAGGTACCTATGCCAATTTTGTTTTTCTTAGAACAAGTTGGCATTGAACTCTTTAATACCTATTCACTGGTCAAATAATTTCAGAGAGTTTTTTCTGTTTCTCTATTATAATTATTATTATACAAAAATATATATATACAGGGTGTAACAAAACTCGATGTACAAGTGTGAAACCAGTGAAACAACGTATTATTTGGAGTCCATTTTGTAGAATATTTTTTTTTGATTTGACCCTTAGTTTTCGAGAAAATTGAGTACAAAGTTGATTTATTTTTCGTCGTTTTTTTTTTGCAAATTGTTATCAAATATCACGTATTTACTCAAATTAATACTATCCATAAAGAAAACAAAATTCAAAAACTCTTTTTTGTAAGAATTTGAGCAATTTTACTTAATATGCCATACTTATGAAAACTTTTGAGAAGAAAAAAAAAAAATTTTTTAAGCTCAGATTAAGAAGTATTTTACACAATCGTCTCCAAATACGATGTAGATTCACCAGTTTCCCGCTTGTACATCGAGTTTTGTTACACCCTGTATAATGCTTTGTCGACAATAGGGAAATGTACTGTGGGTATTTTTTAATTCCGTATTTTTTTTTGTGTGAATAGAAATGAATATTTGATTTTCTGCGAAAAAAAAGTCCATTCAAAAGATCCTTCGTAAAAAAATATTTCAAAACGGATTGACCGCAAACGGATGCTTTAAAAGCAACCGTCTCCTGTCCTCATGCACGGCTGCCCATCACGTCAATCACCACAGCACGAGGCGGATAATATACAAAATTATTTAATGATAATAAATGTTTAACTACAATAGTGTTAGACTAACCGGACATGTTTTTCTAGCCGAAACTGGTGCCCTGGCTCCCAAGTCTTGCAGCGATATAGTCTGCTACTTCGGGGCGGTCTGCGTGGAGTCTGATGGAAGGGCAGCTTGCCAGTGTCCGGCAGCCAGCTGTCCTACTGACTCTACTGATCCCACAATGCTTGTAAGACTTTTTAAACTATTAAATAATATGATTCAGAAAATTTATCTTGGGTGAGCAATATATTATATATGCCATCGATTTATTAATACACTTAGATTTGAACTGAACCCAAAAAATGAATGACACTTCAACTCCGCCAAAACCTCTAACTCCACCAGACGCGTATTCAGTATTTCTTTAACCGCCGAGTCGGAAAACATTCCGAAATGCCTTCCTGTGTAGTGGAACCGTGTAAAAACCGTACGGATAAAATTAACAAAAAAGATGGTGTAACTTTCCACATGTAAGTGTTTATTTACATTTGTTTACATAGCCTAAAATAATTATTATTCAAAGAAATTTTCTTTTTAAATAATAGCCAACAGTCCACAAGAAAAAAAAAGTCATTTTAGATGCATGGTATATTCATGAACGCTCCTCGTAAGAAACGGGTTAGTATTGTATACTGTTACTGTAACCTTATGTATAGCCCATACCTTTTGCGGTGTGTGGGCGGATGCTTGCCGGCAGTCGAAGGGCTCTGATAGGTTAACCTGTGTAAGTGAATTGAGGTGCGGAATCTTCGTGTCATTACTTTTTCTAAATAATTTACTCTGCAAGGCAGATCTAAGTGTATTATAAATCAATGATATATGCACAATGACAAAATGCGCTAGCAGCCATCTGACTCTGTACCCAGGATTGTGTGTTACAAAGAGTTTATTGGAATAATAGTCATCGACATTTGATGTCAAGCAGGACACTAGAAGAAGGAGAAGAATAGATTAGGTACGGTTATAATGTCATTGAAATGCGTTAATGCATTGGTAATTATGTCAAAACTACGGGATAGGAACGTATCTTGGGAGGACGCCCAGGAATTAGCGACCAATTACTTTTCTTGGAGTAGGTATGTGAAATCTATATGCTCCACATTGGAAGCCGAAATAAACTGAGGATGACAATGGGATGAGAATTTATTCTAGCGCAGCACTGCAAAAAAAACAAAACCATGCAATCCGCTTCCAAAACATGGTTTAGATATGTTATGTTAGCGATGTTATCGCTTTACGGAATAAGTACATTAACTAATTGGAATCCACCGACATTGTTAGAATTGTGTAAAAATGATTTTCTTACCTATATAGATATTTGTAGTGCAAAAACTAAATAAAAATTAACAGAATTTTGATTAAATAAAACTTTGTTCTGTGTTACTTACTACTACTACTTTCCCTTGTTTACACCCAACGGTGCATAGGGCACTGCATCGGTACACCAAGTGCTGTATCGTGATCGTTTGTAAAATAAATAACACATAACATAGTTGTATTTAATCATAATTTATTATGAAGTGCTACAAATTCTCTGCCGAATCAATCGATAAAAAATAACAGGTTTGTTGAAATCTCCAAATGCAATTTACTTTATCGTCTGGTTTTTGGATTGCATGATTTGGCCTTAACATGGCAGAGTAATGTAGTATAGATATGAACAACATTTTGAATGAATACAAATACTTGTAGACAAATTACTGGATTATACCCATGCTGGGCTGATATCAGATATTATTGATATCTCAACAGAGACAGAGAAGCTCTGGAAACGAATGTGGGTTATCTAGGCGTTTACAGGGCTTATGACCTGTCATTGGCCTGTCATTGGCCATAATGACAGGTCATAAGCCCTGTAAACGCCTAGATAACCCACATTCGTTTCCAGAGCTTCTCTGTCTCTGTTGAGATATCAATAATATCTAGCATAGATATATTCATTAATTTTATTGACACTGCCACTTCTTACTAGGCCCACTTACCTTTAGTATCTGAATTTTAAAAAACTATACATGTGCTTACAACCAACAATTTTATAATTATTTATAGGTTTGCGGAAGCGATGGTCAAACATACCCCTCGGAATGTCACCTCAAGCTTCAAGCATGTCGCACCCAAGAAGATGTAGTTGTACAAGCTTTTGGTATATGCAAAGGGACTGAAGACATTACCGGCACCGCTCTTCCATCCAAACACTACTCTCCGTTACAGTTCACCCAACAAGATGACAATAATTTCCCCTCAAAGTCCACGAGACATCTTCTGGTACCAGATCCAAGGAACTATTACAATAACTATGGACGAGGATATGATGCTTCGAGGGATAAAGATTCTACTAGCAGTCTTGATGGAGACAAACCACACAGAGGTAACATTATGAATATTCAGTATTCAAACATACTGCAAAATTACAGAAAAATATCTTTGGCTTACCGTACCAAGATAGAAAGAATGCCCATGTAAGCAAAATGCTCTGTGATTCTATACCTGGACACATGATATTTTGAATAAGGTAAAATGTACACATTTACAATGTGTCCATATAAAGGCAGTCATTAAAATTCTCTTTGATAAATAAGCTATTGATCGGTATCACAAATGGGACATTTATATTTTATCAATACTTATTTGAAATGTGTGCCCTTCTAGTTAAAGTTAAGCCGAGTGAACAAGCACCAAAACACATGTACTTTTGTAGTTTGTTTTCGTTCTTTCCTTTAAAAAGAACAAATATGCGTATTCATGCTTGCAATTTATACATCAGGTGGATTTGGTCCAGGGTACCGGCCAACGCCTGCCACAGTGCGTGCTCCCCCTGCTCTGGTTGGTGACTTGTGTAGCGACCACGCAGACTGCCTGGGAGTCCCCAACAGCCGCTGTGACAGAGCGGCGTGCATCTGCCAATCAGGACACAAACCGGCTGCAGATAGGAGGGAATGCATTCGTAAGCTCATAATTTTAAATACTTTATCCTACTCTATTTATCCATAAGCCTTTCTGCACTGTCAGTTTTTCTGTAACAATAATGGGACAACTATAAGCATATTTATTGTGTGAATGTATACATATATTGTTCCATGTTACATAAAAAGGTTCTACAGTTTTTTATTAAGTAATAGATCTGTAAAATCACCCACTTCTTATTTTTGATTGATTGGTTCTATGAAGATCTTAGCTTATAGAACACAATAAGTCACAGAGATAGATCTTGTTACTTCTATACAATACAAATAAATCCTCATTATCTAATTTTTGTGCAAAAAGCTTTGATTTATGAACTCTTATGAAGGCATTTAGGCACACCATTACCTTTATGGTGTTGTTTGATATTTACTCATTTGTACCATATTATACTAACAATTTATTTATTAGATAATAAACACACGTGTGAATAACATGAAATTAAGGAAACAAGTGAGCATTTTGTGCATTTAATTGATGTGCTTATTGTTTCAGCAACAAACGACGATATTGCAACTACTGAAGAACCAAGAGCTTGTTATTCTGAGCCATGTATGAACTATGGAACATGTATTGATCTTCCTGAGGCGACATTTACATGTATATGTGAAGCTCAGTTCTCTGGTGAACTGTGTCAAGATAAAATACCACATCCAGACCCAATCAACTATATTGATAATCCGTCATTTGATGGCAGATCATACATAAGGCTTAAACCCCTTAAGGCTTATCACAAACTAAACATTGATGTTGAATTCAAAACCTTCTCTGAGAATGGAGTAATTGTGTATGATCAACAAAAATATGACGGAACAGGTGACTTTGTGTCACTTGCATTGTAAATGGTTTTGTTGAGTTCAGGTATGTTGTCTTTTCTTCAAAACAATTACCTACCACACAATCCAACATAATGTGATTTTTATATGATCAGATTATGTACCTTTATTTAACTTACTTGCTCTTTTTCTTTAGGTATAATTTGGGAGATGGTGTAGTCATTTTAACATCAGTTGAAAAGATAAAGATGAATGAATATCATAAAGTGTCAGCTAAGCGATACCACCGCGATGGAATTCTAAGTGTGGATGATCATGAGGATGTTGTTGGACAATCTACTGGAAGTCTCAAAGCTTTAGATTTGTCAGAAGATACATTTGTTGGAAGTGTTCCTACTAACCATTCCAAGTAAGTGACAAATTATAAGAAGTAAATTCAATTGTTTAGGTTCTTTTTTATTTCACCTAAATGAGTTCTTATTATCTATATTTTGTTTTATTTTAGGGTGTTTGATAATATTGGTTCCAAACATGGCTTTACTGGCTGTTTAAAACATCTTAGAATCATACGACACCAGGTGACAAAGAAACTTAGTAAAGAGAATACTGCCATTTTGGCCATGCATAATGTTAGGGAGTGCACGGCAAACCCCTGTGTCAGTTTGCCTTGTTTAAACGGAGCAACTTGTCAAGTTAACGATAGTGAGGAACTCCAGTACACATGTATTTGCTCTGGTAGCTATACTGGACAACAGTGTGAAGAAAAGATTGATCCATGTGAATCCAATCCCTGTGGATCTGAAGAAGGAGTACTTTGTGACTCAAGCAGTAGTGGAGAATTTGTCTGCAAATGCTTGTCTGGAGGAAAACTTTTGTCATTAGATGGAGTTTATTCTTGTTCCTATGGTAAATTTTATTAATAATATCAATCTGTAATTTTATTATGTTAATTGTGTAGACGAAAACCTTAACACATTGTAACATTTTTCAGAAATATCAAACCTTCATGAATCATTTGTACCGGAGTTTAATGGAAGTAGCTACCTTCAACTTCCTAAGCTTGATGGACTAAGTGATGCGTTCCGTATAGAAATTTGGTTCCTGACTAAAAAGCTTTCTGGAATGTTATTTTATAACAGTCAATCAAGCAAAGCTAAAGGGGATTTTATTTCACTCAACCTTGTCAATGGCTATTTGCAATTCCGGTTTAACTTGGGAAGTGGCATAGCAAATATCTCGTAAGTTTAACTCCAGCTTTGTAATTTTTAAAAATAATGAGGTAAATCTTATTGATTAATTTATTAAAATACCAATTTTTTTCTTAAAGCTATCCAGAAAAGGTGACTAAAGACAGGTGGCACAAGGTTAGAGCATTCAGAACTGGCCGAGAAGGAACATTAAGATTGGACGACTGGCCGGCCATCAAAGGCTATTCTGCTCCTTCTCTTACTGAACTTAATTTGGGTCTACCAGTGTTCTTAGGATCATTACCGTAAGAATAAATTTAATAAATACCACAGTTTATAATAAGAATGAATTATTTTTAGTAAATCCATTTTTGAAATGTTACGTTTTTTCAACTCATATCATCCGCTACACAAGAAAATGGTGCAGCTCCAAGTTAGGAAATTTTACAGGGCAGACAAAAAAGCATAACAGTTTTTTGAGGAATGTAATTTAACATGATTGAAAAAAAAAATGGAATTAAGTCCATTTTACCGCATAAAAAAGATCTAATATAAATAACAATTTTTGGACTTTTTTGGAGTTACACAACTACTTTCTGATGTAGCCGGCAATTTATTATTTATCACCAAAGCTTGCCAAAAATATTAATAGATGTCAGCAAAATCTTTCAATACCAATTCCAAAAAAATGTTATTAAACTTTGGCATGCTATCAATTTATTTACCATAGAATTGTCATTTTATTACTTTTCTAAAATAGTAATAATAAGTAATCAATGAGTATTAAGACTTTTCTGTAAAACATTATAAGTAATGAACAATTAATAAGCAATGCATATTGAATCTTAAATCTGTAGGTAGTAGGTAGGTATACATTGTTAGCACCAGTGCCATACCAACATCTCTTACAGTAATTTAAATGACTTGTCAATACTACATTATTATGTGTATACCAACAACTATGTATTGTATTTAAAAAAAAGAGAAATTAGAAATTCAAAAATTTAATTGTTGCTTTTTCATATTACAGAATGCATACAAAGCCACATCGCCTTTCCGGAATTACAAGCAGTTTTGTTGGTGCTATGCAACAAGTATTTGTTAATTCTGTGCCACTCATTTCATACAATGACGATACTCCTCGGTGCTCAATGGCACCAGTCGAGGAGATATTACCGTGTGCCACAGTCGGCACCACGAGGTATTCCGGATATCCCTGCTCTCACTCAGCCAGTCCTTGCCAACACAATGGTGCTTGTGTACCGATGCTTAATGAATACAAGTGTGCTTGCAAAGACGGATTTGAAGGTAGAAACTGTGAGACAGTGCTTCATCCAGAAATAACTGATAACAACACCCCAGTCAAATTTGATGGAGAAGCGTTCTTTGCATACAGAAGCAGAGGAGGCAGAAGGTAAAACCCTATCCATAACATTTTATACTTCTTGTACTCTCTGGGCTTAACAATAAATTAATTATATATTATATCTAACTAACAATATTTTATAATCATTTCAGTACTAACACGATGGTGGAAACAAAGAATTTCAACAGCTAACAACAAGCCATGACAGATAGAGTTTAATAAATTATCGCTTTATATCTTCAATGTTTTATAAGTTGATATATTTATAATTTAGGAATAATATTGTTAACACTTCTTCCACTAACATTAAATGTAAGTGATCTAACATAACTAAAACGTAATACATAATACATGCATTTTCTTTATGAACATTTTTGTATTATTAAGGTTTGTATTATGTAATTTACAGAAAACTTCCTGACAGAGGAATGCGCTTAGATATAAAATTTCGCACAACTGAGAGCTCGGGACTGCTTGTATGGAGAAAGAAGGGAGGCGTAGGCCAAGGAGACTTTCTGGCTCTGGGAATAGCAGACGGCCACGCAGAGCTAATATATAGCGATTACAGTTCTCGGAACGTTACGACCAACCGTAAGGACAGATGGTACAGCACTATCAGATCGAGGATTAGAGTTGACGATGGGCTGTGGCACACAGTCGTTATAAGACGCAGAAAGAAGATGTCTCTTATACAAACTGATGACCAACCGTCTATCAGGGGTTATACTCAGTTGCCAATTTTGACAACAAAAGCAAATCCAAAGCTATGGATAGGTATGTATTACCATAAAATAATGTATTTCTCGTATTACGATAACTTATTTTTCTTTAGTCCAAATGTCCAAATCTTTCCATAAGCAAACTAGATAGGGTAGCACACAAACATGTTGAAGTATAAGTATTCGCTAGTAAGTCAAGCATTATGGTTGTGAAAATTTGTTTTTCTTCACAGGTGGTGCACCTTCCCTCCCCCATGGACTTCCTCCTCAACTGTACCTTCGTCTGAGAGGATGTGTAGCAAGTCTCAAGTCTAATGGCCGACAAATAGATTTACACCGACCGATTGGCACAACGAAACCAATTGAAAGGTGTTAGCGAACTGTAAATTATAACTGTTATTACGTGTATTTTCAACAATAAAGGAATAATTAAATATTAATTTGAAATACAAAACTGTACATACATAGTTTATAATTATCTAAGAAATATATTGTAATTAATATTCCTTAGGAAGTACATTTTTTATCAAATAATGTGAGTATCAAGTATTCAGTAAAACACATTTTACTGAAACATCTTTGGTGCTTTAAATTCAGTTTACATTATTTACTTTTTGGATTTAAACTTGAAGTCTATACAACTTGAGTTTTTAAATTTAATTAGTACGTTTTTATAACATTTTGCTACTCTGTGTTGTTTGAGTAATGTGTATTAATGTTATTTTCATCACACAAAAATAATATCCCAATATTTATGTATAATGTTCTAATGCAATGCGTGACTGTGTGACATTATATGTCTAAATATTGTGATCTTTCTACACAGATTATCATTCATGGCCTAATAAAATTACAAGAATCATTCCTATGTTGCCATGTTGACTGAAAAGTTATGTATGAACACTAAAAGTAATTTGACATTGTAAAATGGAAGTTCTCTTTCCCATATTATTAATACCAAACAATTCATTTGAATTTTTTAAAAATATATATTTTTTAATTAAATTATTTAAGTAAGTATTTCTTTTCATCTTGTTTTTTTCTATTTTCATAGGGGAGTGTAAAAAATAATGTAGGTAAGTCTAACATCATGGATTTATCTCTTAATAAACTACATCCACATATCATTTTACATATTTTCCTCTTCTATTCCACATGTTTATATGTATAATATGGAATCACTGTTTCTTATGAATTTTGTACTTATCTCTAATATACGCATTTTTTCCAACTAAGAATTAAATTAATTATAAAATATGTTTTATTATAATATACTTTATTTGAGTTTAATAACCACTAACCAATTATTGTTAGCAATATTTCCCTTGTGGTAGCTGTTCTCCGGTAAAATATAGCTTTAAGTATGTTAAGCGTCAATTGATTTTGTTTGTATTTTATCTGCTTCAAAAAGAGCTAATGTATCCATTCGTATTTTAAAAGACTGATGTGTTTTTCGTATTTACATACATGTCTTATTTATTTTTTAGCTTTTTGTTTTAATTCTAGCTTTAGGCAAACATTCTTATCTATTGTTATAACATTAAATAATACTTAAAATTATGATAACAAATTATGCTGACAATAATTCCTTAATATTATAAACCTACTTTACCATTATTTAATAGATTACGAAATGTTTTTAAAGCCTTTGCCTTTGTAGCAGTATTTATAATTTTTCATTTCCTTTATTACCTTAACATTGGAATCATGTTCGAAGGCGTTTTTATGAGTGAGATATTATTATCTCAGTCGATACAGAAGTATTGCAGTTGACGTTGAAATAAAAATGTTCTAGATAAAAGATGGCGAACTAAAAAATGGTAACACTTTTGTTAAATGAATTTTTTATAACATGTATGTGTATTGTATTCGTAAGAACTATACAACATATTTAGATATCCTTCACATTGTGAGGACTTTCTTCAGGTTTAAAAACTGCTATAACTAAATTTCATTTAAATCATTAATACTAAAAATGACTGATTTATCACTGCATCATTCCATAAACAAACGGGTTTTTAAATCATTTATGGTACAAAATATAATATACGTTAATATGAGTTTTCTGGAATCTTTTGTAGCTATTAAATCATTTGCTGTGTAATATAAAAAAAATTAATAACATTAATATCATTGTTATATCATCGTACTATCCGACTGCATTAAATCATTAATTTAACATATTATTGTTTTCTTGCTTGATTTAGTTTTTTAAAAATTGTTTACTAGGAATTATTCTCTTTTAGATTTAAAAAACGTTAATAAAATTCTGAAACCCCTCAATGGGTGTGTAAACAAACGTATTTTTTTTAAAACTAAAAAAGTGTGCTAGGTAGTATAAATTAAGCTTTTTTTACTATTTTTATTTTATTTTACTTAGTGCATCTTTAATGTCTTTTAGTTATTGTTAATATGTATAAATAATTATTGAAAAATATAAAAAATTAGATGGATTATTATTATAAACATGATCAATGCATATCATGCAAGCATAATATATGTCTCATACATAGTAAAATATTCATTACATTTTTACATGTAAGTACCTATATCAATCTGTTGACATATCTGATGAGAGTAAGGTAATTTTTTTAAATATCTGTGTAAAAATAATGCATTTGCAATACTGTTTCTAAAGTATAAGATTGTATTATATTGATCATTAAAAATAAATTAATATTTTAATGTTTTCTTTCGTTTTTATTTTACCTTCCGACCTCCCTAACATTTTATTCATTCATTTTCATATTATAAATATGGATTGCATAAACTGCCTCTTTTTTAAGTCAGCTTCACGTCTCAAATAATTATGACTAAGTTCATAAGATTTCTATTTAATAGTGCAATTTCTGTTAGTAGGTACCTACCAAATAAAATTATAGGGTGCGAAGTGATCTATTACTACACTCTCAAACTATAGTAAATTTCTAAATTTAATAAACCTTTAACTCTTAGGAAAAATTGCGTTGAGAGACATCTAGCGTTTACAACATGTACTATCATGTATTATCTTACTAATCAATGTCGGCAGTGTGCTATTTAAAAATGGTTTGCGTCAATGGTAAACGTCTCTTTATTATCTTTGGCAGAAGCAGGGAGACTGGGGCACTCTGGACAGACTGGGCAGGCGTGATAATCGATAATATGATATTCTACAGTTCGTCAAGACATACGTGCCGAACGCTTTTGTTTTTTTTTTATTAATGTTTTAGCACAATGTATTTTTTGTCATCCGGTGAAACCATTTTAAAGGTGTTTTCATTCATGCTGCATCGATTTTATCTTCAGGGTGCGCAAGAATAAAAATATTGTAAAAAACAACCATTGAAAAATAAATTTTTAGAGGTAAGGGTAAGAAGCCTAGGTACCTGCATTTTTTGTGGAAAACGTTAATTAACTGTGGTGTAATTTAGCATTAGCAGGGTAATTCACAGCAATTTAATTTTTAAAATGCGTGTTTATGCAAAAGTAGGTACATAGCCTTTTTAGTGCTTTTACTCCAGTAGTAGAAAGAATGCACAGGATAGGTGCTGGTTTTGCCACAGACAATAATTTAGTATAATACATACATACCTAGGTATTTTTATATTTTAAATCAGTAAAATAAATTAAGAAAGAGCCACGTGTACCTATGTCTTTGGCTGTCCAAAAAATATATGAAAAGATGGGGTAGGTACACCAATAAAGGAGCTAACGGGTCCTCTTTAAATGCTTTAATCAATATGGTCCAGGACCGGGAGGAATGGAGGCAATTGGTGCTGTCTATTCCTGTGTAATTAGTGGACCACGACGCTCAGTCAATACTAACTTGTTCCTCAATAGAACAAAGACGAAGAAAAATATTGGGATAATTTTATAAAGCGGCGTTTTGGTTAAAAATCACTTCAAGGGCAAGGTGGTATGAAATCCAGAGGCCCTAGACTTCAGGGTCTAAGGCCCTAGAGGGGACTGGGGGCCCATTTTGGTGACCAAAATTTTGTATGAATAATGTTCTCAATTAAAAAGCTTAAAATAACGTTTTATTATTAAATTTTTGAGAAAAAATACATAGGTACCTACTTCTACGGCCGCGGCATGGGTCGCGATGAGCAAAATGCCACGCTCTCGATTTATCTCTAAAACCGCTTCATAATCAACATCATCATTTCGTTTCCGCTCCTATGTGGATGCAGTTTGTGGATTCCATATGCTCCACACATAGAGAGCGGATATGGTATGATGATGATGGTGATGATGTTCAGTTCAGAATTCGGAATTTGGAATGCGGAGACGACGAAAATAATGTCGCAAGTCGCAAGTGTAGGCTCTGGGGTTCGACACCACATTGTAGTCTACCTCACGGAATTTCACACAAAAAATGCACCGAAATACTTTAAATGCATCCGACACGGGACGTCACTTGGTCTGTCGTTCGTAGTTCGTAACTTACTGTCGCGAGGTGGGGTAGTCAAATCACGGCCGGCGGGCCAGAACATAATCTACTCTACTACTCCCTTATCCGCATAGGGCACTGCATTGATACAATAGTGCAGTGAATCTTGATTATTTGTTGCACGAAAGCAAGATTATCAGTCTTACGCTTCGGCGCCAGTCCTAGGTATCACATATTTTTAAAATTATTTTTTTTAATTATTATACTTATTTAGTACTATACAATTTTTTACATTGACTAATATTATTTTACATTACACTTAATTTTTTTATTTTATTTTCCCAACTATCCTACCATTATACATTTTTCAATTTAGCTTTAATATAATATCTACACAATATTGTTCACAACATACATTTTTTACATTTAACCCTAAATAACTTTACATTTTGTTCATTTCTTATTTCATCTGGAATATCCTCATTTTAATGCCCTTAGAAATAATTACAATAATTAATATTTATTCATTCGTTCATTTTTAGTTAATAATATGATCCACCTGCACCGCGTTCAAAATATCTATGTGTAGATATATATTTATTGCATCAATAATACGTACGTCAAGAGGTTTTGAAATTTGAGGTTATATACATATATACGCATCATGTGAATTTTCTTAAATAATTTGCTTATAATCAATAACTTCTAACCAGGTACTACAATTAAATTCCCGACATTTAAAGTTTTAAAAGATCAATGAATTCGTCATTAAACTAAAGAGCAATAATGATTTAAATTATGTCGACGATCGGACGCTTTAAAGAGCTTTTACTTAAATACCAAGATCATTTTTTAGCGATTAGAGTGGTAGTTTTTTGTATTATTAATTAAGATAGTAATGAGTTTGGCCAACGTTCTATTATAAATTCAGTCCAATGAACAGTAATGGCATTTTATCCTCTCTTTGTATTAAATACTAAGTAATAAGCAAAAAGAGGTTTCCTTCAAAACGTACAGGTATAATTTAACCTGATTACCTGGCATTAGCGTTAATTATTTAAAAATATAATTTTCATCAACGACCAATGTCTACTTATAAATAATATAGATATTTTTTTTTATTTCTCGGAGGACTGTCAAAATAATCATGTCAGGTCGCATTGTAAACTCAAGATAGGATCTGGACTTTTTCGGCGTGAGTCTTATCTAGATTTAAAAATTCGCTAATTTAGACCAAAGCTTGTCTTGACAGTGTCCATAGTTATGTCCTAGCTTTATACTATTATTATTTTAAATATTGTTTTACCATTCCTGTTACTTTTTTTTCATGTGGGTAATCGTGTTTAATTGGACTTCGTGTCCGTAAATAAATTAATAAAATAAGAAAAATTAGTGAAATCTAAGACCACGTATTTTATTTTATCAATGGGTCTTATTGGTTTAAATATGTGCTTTTAACGAAATTTTTGTAACGTTAAACAATGCGTCTACAGTCTAAAGTTCAAAAAATTATATTCAAAAGTTAGGAGCATAAATAAATGAGGCGAAATTGGACAAAACGAATGATAAAAAAAGAATAAAGGTACATTTTTTTAAAAATTTATATAGCGCCGTTTTCGTATAAAACTACCTCAAGGGCGACATAACTACGTATTTACCAACATATTTTCACCTTCTTTACCTTAGGTTCTTACTTCCATTTTATTATTATTACCTATACCTTATTCTAATAATATAATTTCGTATAGTAAAAAGACACCTAATAGAAAATAATAAAAAAATCCTTATAAACGTTTCTTATATCGTTACTCCAGTTAGACCACTTTTATGCGTACTCAACAATTCAATTCTGGTTACGGCCTTCACTTGCGGGTGATCGCCCGCCGCGATCCACGAAACGAACCGGTATAAAATAAAATTTAGTAAGCGCCCAGCAGTTGCAGCGGGAGCTTGTGTCAAATAGTTTTGTGTTGTTTTAAACATAGCAGCGTGTACCATAGCAACGGCGAACAAACAAAGTGAAGATATTCAAAGGTTTTGTGAAAAAAAACATTGACAAAAACCTGTTAGAATTGTGTTTTTATTGATGAAAAAGTGTTTACAGGAAATATTTAACTGTATTTTGTGAACTTTAGAGCAATATTTTATTCGTAGTTTTTTAGTGCGCGTGTAAGTCAAAATACAAACAAAACTTCTTAGACTTTTCTGTGAGTAATTTTCTTGGTATTCGCTTCTCTCGTTTTGTTGATTAGTGAATGAGACATCTTGCTGTGACATCACCATTATTCTGCGGGAGATTTTTCGTTCTTCAACGAGTGGACCTTGCCCGAATATTTTGGAACTACACCTGAGCGCTTCGGGTGCTTTTTATTGGTAGGTGAATCAAGTTTTATATCATCTCAAGTTGATTGATTTATCCCTTTATATCTGTTTATAATATTCACTTGTGGGATCAATATACATATTATGATGATTAATAAATTACAATAAAATTACTTACCTACACAGGTACAGAAAATTTAATGATAGGTAATATTTTTTAACCACCTCAACATGCCAGGAGGCCCAATAACAGAGATGGGTTATAACATCACAAACACCCAGGCTTGAGAAAAATCGCTTTTGATTTTTGTTTCCTCATCTTTTTCTCACCAAACCTACAACAGACCGTGGAGTCAAGGTAAAAAATAAGTTAGTGTTCAAATTGAAAAAAAAAATACTTAATTTTTTTTAGATCAACCAATTGACCTTTCAAAAGTCTATGTTCAAACTTCATCCGTGCATTTCTCATCATTCATCAACGCGTTTCTAAAAACAGTAGGATGTTAAAAAATAATGATTTATTCACCTGCTTATTACTATTCTGTATTCCACTACCCACCTCTATTTTTTTACTCATCCCTGATTCACCCCCATTCCCTCCCCGTTTTCTAAGCAGGCAATAAAAAGTTTCGGGTGTGACTGTAGTATATTTTATACATTGGGTTTATTTTCCAAATTTAACCCTTAGGAATTTCCCGGACCGATTTCGGGTTTTCAGAAATAATCCTTCCGGATTACTTGGAATTACTCTAGACTCAAGGCCCTTAAAGGTATTTACTTACCGGGGCTTATTTTTATGAATTCTATATTCTATGCCCCAATACTTTATTAAAGTTTTGCTGATACACTAATAAGCTTTTATTTTTATACCCTGTCTAAACAAAGCAAAGCTTAAGGACACTTTAAAAACAAGTTAGAAGTCATTGTGTTGATCAACCGCAGGTAAAAAGTAATTCAATAAATAAACCCAACCATTACGTAGGTATCTAGAAAATACCAAAGTACTTACCGAAACCAAATTTTATTTTTATGTAGGTATGCTTCTAAAATACAATGTTTTATCGTTGTCAAATAAAGTGTTTTGGCGCTGCCAAAGTTCTTAATATTGGCACACAAATATTACTTTCTAGCACTTAAGTTTAGGAAAGCTTCAACGAACCAGCAACAAAATCTTATTTTGTTTAGTTTTGTTTCACTTGGAATTTGGTAATCAGTATAATTATTTTCTTCAGACGTCTAATTAGAGATGTCACGGAAGTGCTGAAGATGGTGGACACGTTCATTTTATCTAAAATCTCTTCTTATCATCCCAACTAGTTCATCCTATTTTCCTCTTTAACTTAAAAATTGTTTTAAAAAATTCTCGAGAATTATTTCGTATTATTTTGGTATGTTTAACAAGTTGTTTTAGGGTACGCCACTGCTTGCTACTACTACTACTACTACTACTCTCCCTTATCCGCACCCAATGGTGCATAGTGCACTGCATTGGTACACCAAGTGCAGTGAATCTTGATCAATTGTTTACATGAAGGCAAGATGATCATTTAAATAAATATTTCGTTTTGACCCCAATCGGGAATCGAACCCGCGATCTTATGCATGGCAGCCCAACGCACTACCGTTACACCACGAGGCGGACCACTTCCTGCTCTGGTTGTAAATAACAGGTAAAAAAAAAGTCCCTTATGAATATTTTACACCTTAATATTAAAAAAACTAGCTGGTCAAAGACTGAGAAACCTTTCAACTTCTTCGCTCTGAATGCATTTTCAACAATATTGAGCCAGAATTAAAAGCACTGACTTACAAGAACCCCAATTGAGCCCGTATTCCTGCTTAAATTAGATTATTTGTATCGTGCCTTGAGGCATCGGCGCCAAAGTTTAGGGGTTATGGGTAGGCAATAAGGTGAGAGATATACGGTCAACCATTAATATTTTTATATTCCTCATGAACCTAACATCCATTGTCGTGGGATATGGGAAACTGGGAACATCATTCACCCAGATTAGACGAGAGATAGGCAGGCACTTAACTATTGTAGAGTTTTTAAATCTTAAATCTATGGCAAGTTATTCTTCACACAATATTATCGATCCTCAAACCGTGTATTTTTTTATCTGATTTTCACGCTCATCAATACGTGATAAATCGTTTATTCAATTTATTATCGAATGTGTACTTAAGTAAGAGTGTAAAGGATATAAAGAGACGTACTTACCACGTCATAATAATATCATTCGTAAATGTTTTTTTAGTACATTTAGCATATTTTCTAGTCAAAAGTATCCGAAACGCCAATAAATTCATGCTAATTTCAAAGACAATTAGTCCTATAAGAAATGGTCGATACATATTAGCGCCTTGTTTGTTTTTGATACGAGAAACGTGTGATTTTTTAAGTTATAGGTACCTACCTAGCTGGTGAATTATTGCATTAAAATCATCTTTGCAGTATTTACCTCAGGTTTCTACTACAAAAATTTATTTATTTGTTCAGTCCATAAAAAAATCTAATAGAAAATTTTACAATCCACCAAACGGATTCTGGTTGGCGGTGCCTACTTATCAGATTAGAAGGATTAATTTTAAGCCAATCATAAAAGTAGAAATACAATGTAATAATTTACTAATTAAATGAAGCCTCGAGACCATCGAACTCCGGACCTAGTGCATGCAAGAACAATGTAGTAACCACTACACGAGTGCGGTTAAACTTTTAGCAGTGGTATATTACTGGAATCAAGTCGTGGAAATAAAACTAGAATATTCCGCTTAAAACCCACAAAAAGACAGCAAAATAATAAACAGACGCATGGTTTTTAATGTTGGATGATGGAAATTATTTTGCGAAGAACTCACTAACCTTCAGATATTACACGGTACAAAAATGTTAGATGATACGTGAAAAGTTTAAGGTCAGTAGATATTGTATAATATTTCATAATATGTAATACATATTATATACATTATTTGTGGCATAGTCAGTCATATTAGTGGAGTGAAGAACCTTCTACGATCTACGTGACAAAAGTCGTACACGTATGTACAGTGTGTGTATTTTATTATAAATAAGTAAATATCATATTTATGTATGTATACTATATGATACATACTCTTTGAATAATGGCATGAAGCAATCAATTGAAAGACGCTGCCAAATTAGGAGTCGCGGACTGGAAATCTGTCTGCCGGGACAGAAGACAGCGGAAGATAAGGCGTTTTCCCTCAAGGGGACATAACCACGGGAAGAAGAAGAAAAACTCAAAATAATCGTTTTTTCAGAACAGTATGAATATTTCATCCAAGTATGATAGATCAGAATCTTTACCAATTTTAAAGGCCGAGATAGACATGGCATGATCAAGTACAACAAGTGCTTGAAAGTGGGCAGTGGGAAAGCGTGCATGAGAAGATGTATGAATGTGGAGGAACGAAGAGAAGTATGCCAGGACAGAGTGGTGTGGCGTTCTATCCTCTCTGCCTTCCCCCTTTTGGGAAACAGCGTGATGGTTAGCTAGTTACTTATTTACCTTACATTTTCCTACGCGATTTGGAAAACATGCCATACCTACATAAGTAATTTGTCTTAGTTAAAAGTTTTTTTTTGACACTATTATCATGCTACGCATATCGCCGTCAATTTTCAATGTGTGCCAGTAGCATAGTGCATAGTTTATAATGTAAACATTTTATTTTATCATAGTTAATGTGTGGTTCGAGCTAAACTTTGCGGAAGGATGTCCCAGTCTTTGTTTACTTTGATTAGAATAAATAAATTTAACTACTTATGATAATGTTGACTACTTATAGGTTTGTAGATAAATTTACTAAATGTCTTCACATACTGTCTTCTAGGGATACTTACTATAATACTTTGGTATCTAAATCGGGCGAAATAATATTCGAAATTTGTATTGATTTGTCAGTTTTTCTATTAAAATATGCAATTTGAAACTTTTTGTCATTTTACGCGCAGTCTCAGTTGCTCCCCCATTGCGAAAATATTCGCCTCCAGCTCAATTTCCCAACACCCCCGAATACACGTTTACCTACACAATAGAATTTGTCTACCTATCCCCAAAAATAACAGCAGAGGGCTTGCAGGTTGGTAATTTCACTACAGTATTTGTATATAATTTCGGATTGCATAATAAACCCACCCTCGAGCAATGCACCCCTGTGGAAGGAAACATAGAAACGCTATAAAGCTTAGAACGCGGGAAACTGCAATTTACGTAAAGGGCTTAAACATAGTGCACCCCAGCCCAGTAGGGGTGAGGACGCTAAAGGGATAATTTTAGATGCAGAAAAGAACGAAAAACTTTATAAAATTAAAATGTTAATAAAGCCCTTCACTAACTCATGAAAACAGTAATTATTTTTATTATTCATGATTTACTCGTTGACCCTTCCTATCCATAAAAAGGATTTACTTTAGGAATTGTGTGATTTAATGGTGATATAAATGACCATTTGCTCGATCACAGATCACTACCGACTCGGTAATAAGCGACGTGATAACGATTTCTTACCCATGGATGTTAAACGTTTTCGCGATCACAATGGAACACGCGTTAAAAGTTATCGATCGGGATTATTAACCGAGCGCTTCTAGTCGCGAGCCATTTCCCGAGATATATCTTATTCGCACAAATATCTTCATTCAATCTTTCTCGAGTGCCGTATTGCATTTAGCCGGTTTTCGGCAAGCCAAATATTGAGAAAAGCAGTCGACATAATAAAAAATCCGACAAGCGCGATGATTTGACGTTTGACGTACGGCCGCGATATCGCGTGCATCGGCTCCGCTCGGCTCAGATCGGCAATGCTCGGCTCGGCGATCGCGGTATTGCACGAATGTCATTGTGATCGGTCAAATCGTTAGCGTTAGCACGGGGTTAGCACGTTTTTAACTACGTCGATAGTTATCTGTGATTGAGCTACATGTTAAATTAAGCACTATAACTTCAGTAGAATTTAAACATTCTTACAAATAAATTTCATTAAAATATTAAAAATACATTTTAGTAAATTAATATTTACTGTAGTCTACAGTACTACATTTTCTACAGACTGTAGAACTGTAAATAAGATGTAGGTAATTGCTATCTCTTTCAATGATATAAAATCTAACTATGAATATATGCTTCAATATTAATTAATTAAACTGTTTATTTAGATGATATAATATAATGTAAATATATGTTTATTATAGTATCCACGCGTACAATTAATAAACTTAATAAATCTCAATAAACATTTTGTTTTACGCAAAATATTACGTTAATATGAATTTATCATACGTATGCATACATTTCAACTACCATTGTATAAACATTACGCCCAGAAAATAAAATATTAGCATTGAACAAAATAATACCGTAGTTTTTACAGTTTTAAAATGAAGCATTTAAAACGTGTTTCGTTATTCAGCTGACACAAACACGGACAAAACATGTACACAGAAATGTCATTAATATTTTAATTATGAGCGTCATAAGCATGTCACAAATGTAGCGAGTTTTTTCAGTTAGAAACATTCTGAACTCTAGCACAATCTAGTCCCACTTCCATAACTAGTAACCTCACCCTCAAGTGCTAAAATTACTCCTGCCAACAGGGCGTTGTTCCCCCAGGGTGGCGAGTTAATTACGGCCACCGAAGTCGAGAAGGCTCAAGAGTGCCATCGTGACGAAACACTTTCAGCTATGCATGACTCTGGTAATGGTTACGTCACACGTTAGTGCCAATATAGAAGTAGCATGTTGACCAAGTAGGACAGTAATTCTGTATGCAAGAGTGTGAATGATGAAAGCACTAAACGCGGCATTCCGACACCATTTCTGAAGAATTATTTCTTGCATTTTACATTCGTAAATATAATTGCAAGCACGGCTTTACATAATTTAAAATTCTTGCTCTTTGCGGTAATAGCTTACTTGGCCCATAGACAAGGCCAATATTGGTGGAGATGGTAAACTCTACTGTCAAAAACCGGGTTTTGGTGTAGTGGTATATTCGCGGACCCACGAGTTCGTGGATTAGATAATTTATTATTATCATTGACGGAGTTAGAATGAATTATTTATTCAATAATAATATTAATCGGATAACTTATAGTGTCATTTTTGTGAAAAACCACTGTTTAACATAAGGTCCTAGCTCCTAGTATTAAACTATATTACCTGTAACTTGAGCAGACTAGATAAAATATGCATTCTGGGAATTACATGTGAAATTTAAAAATATGCTAGGGCTTTGAATGGTGCGTAGGTGCGTAGATTCCAGGCAGAAGGGCCGGCCACTGCAAAAGCACGATCGCCAAACTTCGTGTTTGGACTTCGCCGGGGTTCACAGAGTCTTCCTCTGGTTGAATCGTGTTCGGATCTTAGAGTTGACTGTCTATGGTTTCTTTTCTCTGCAATGTTTTTCACATTATAGGTATATTTCATATGTGATACGTTGGACTGGCGTTATTCCTTCATGTAATAATGATCCAATAAGTGCTCTACGCACTTAACTCAGTAAACTTTGTAACGTAGCGGATGGGAGGCTTACCTGATTTGCTCATCATCCTCAGACGCTCACCAGCTTAGCTCAATCAGTTCATAAGAGACTCACAAAAATTTATAGAAATTATCAAGGGATTGTAATACCACAGAGTTCAGAATGTAAATAAAACAAGGATGCAGAATTTCAGTGTGTATAATGAAATAAGTAAGTTTACAAGATTTTATAATATGTGCTAGGCACGGTAAGAGCATATAGGTTATGAATTTTGACAAATAATATAATAAAGAGATGATTTACAAATATTGCAAACTTAAGTAATGAATCACATCCATCGAACCATTCATACTGGAATTTACAAATAAAATGTTGTACTGCCGAAGATTAAAGAAAATGCAGTGACTAGTATTAAGATGAATGAGGTAAATTGTAGGTTAAGAACTGCATTTTGCGAAGTTGTAAAATTTTGAAAAGAGGTGAAGAATCCATATATCGTCAGTGTGCATTTTCCACATCAGGAAATGCACGAGGTTAAGCTTTATAAATCAGTCCTTTGAAGCATCAGTGTAAGTAGAATATCACACGTGGTCCGGAATTTTCACGTGTGAGAAATGACAGATATAGGATGACATCTGCATTATATAATGTACCGGTCAGCGTGTGACACTCGGTAAATAGCTCCTAGACATCGATCCGTGTCTAGGCCATTATAAATTTTAATATTATGTCAAGATATTGGAGTAAGGGAAATAAAAAGGGAATTAGACCTGAAAAAAAGATCAAAGAGACTAGGCTGTAATACGCAGTTTGATTCGGGGATTGAATTTAATATTAAAAAGCTACAACACTTACGATTTCGCCATAATTCCCTCGGATTCTATGCCGGTTTGGCATGATGAACAAGAAATAAAGGCATCCGAACGCCATGACAAATTCTTTGGTGTAATGTGGAGTGTTGTGTTTTCGTGCGATGACTTTCCCACATGATCGGAGATTTGTTTATTACTCCCGGACAGGTTTATTGCAATTCCTGGCGGGGCTTTGCTCCATGAGTGAATTTTCATTATGAGCTTTGTTATGAGTATTGAGGTATTGGAATATTTTATTGAACTCAAGTTTTGGTATTGTTGCTTATTTATTATCAGTTGAATAAGTTTCTTATAACTAGGCACAGACGTTTAGCATGTTAGTCCTCTCCTGTGTGGAGGTACTCATACTTTCGATTTTATGGTTGAACGGACTTCAACTTGCGGGTGATCGCCCGGGACACGACGTTCCAAACAGGTTTACGCGTTCCAGTGGCTTTAATTATTTTTCTTTTGGTAGCGACTGCTGTGAGTTGGTGCGGAGGAGGGGGGCCGCGGATTTTTTTGTGGGGAGGGAGTGGTAACGCGGTCAGGCAGGGGGGCTAGGGGGGCGCGTGGGGTGTTTATGTGATGACGGGTACATGGGATTAGGAAGTTTAAGTGTGGAGGCAGAGGGTGGGGCGGATTGGACGTCACGGGGAGTGTAGGGTGGAGGGTGACGGGAGGGAGGACGTGTTGTTGATGCGTGTGAAGGGGGACGTTTGGAAGTGGTTGGCGGTGAAAGTGGGGAAGCGAGGTTATGCAGCTTAGTGATCAGTTTATTTCGCTATGTTGGTTAATTTAAGGTAGCTTTTTTTTTTTTGTTATTTTCTAGATAATATTTTGGTTGTTAAGGTGTTACCTAGTACGGGGTATTTATACATTTCCGTCAGTACAGTTTATCTGACTGGTATTCTTTATTTGTTCTTTGTTTATTTTGCATTTTTATATTATTTTTTCATTCTTTGGTTTTTTTTTATATTTTCTGTTATTTTTTTGTTTATTGTGATGTTTTCATTGTTGTCTTATGTAATTTTTCATTTGTACTGCTATCCCGTTTTAGAATATTGGCTTCTTTATTTCTGGGGGTTGTGTGGCCTTTCTGGGTGTGGGGTTATATTTTATCTGGCTTTGGCGCGAGTAGGGGTATTTTTATGGAAAGGAGCGCGGGGGGGTGGGTTGGGGGGGGGTGCTGGGTGGTTTTTTTTTTTTTTTTTTCTTTTTTTTTTTTTTTTTTTTTTTTGGTTGAGGGTTTTGGTGTTTTGTGTTTTTTTCTTTTTTTTTTTTTTCTTTCTTTTTTTGTATTTCTTTTTTTTTTTTTTATTTTTTGTTTCGTCTTTTTTTTTTTTTGTTTTTTTTTATTATTTTTTAGTGGTTTTTTTTTTTTTTTTTTTTTTGGGGGTTTTTTTGTTGGGGTTTTTTTTTTTTTTTTTATTTTTGTTTTTTCTTTTTTTTTTCTTCTTTTTTTTTTTTTTTTTTTTTTTTGTGGGGGTTGGTTTGGTGGGTTAGGGTGTGACACGGGTGCCCTGAGAATGTGGGAGGGTGGGGCGGGGGGGGAGGGGGGGGGCCGGGCAGGCTAGGTGGGGGTGTAGGGGTGGGGGGGGGGGTGGGGAGGGTGGGCTCGCGGGAGCGGGGTCGGGGCCAGGGGGGGGGTGGGGATAGAGGGGGGGGGGGGGGAGGGGGGGGCGCTGGTGGGGACACATGGGTGAGGTGGGTGGGGTGGGGGGGGGGGGGATGCGGAGGGTGGGTTGGGATTCGGGGATGGAGCAGTGGGGAGAGGGGGGACTAGGGGGAGGGGAGCCCGGGAGGGGGGAAGCGGGGGGGGTGTGGGGGATGTGGGAGGGGCGGGTGGGCAGGGGGGGGGGTAGGTGGAAGGGTGGGGGGGGCGTGCGCGGGGTGCGCGGGGGGGGTGGGATCGGGGGGGTGGAGGGGGGCTTTTTTATGCCGTGTGTTATTTTGTGATACTTTTGTAGCAAGTGATCCCTTATTTTTTTCTTTTATTCCGAAGTTTTTAGTGCGCGTGTCTCATATAAGTGGTGTCACATAATTAACAATTACTTTTTTCATTACATGTTGTTCTTTTATCGTGATGGTTTGTGGTGAGCGGGATGTGGCCGAGTCTAGCGTTTTGGTTGAGTTGGGTTTGAGAATTCTTTGCGGTGACCTTTTACCAGTTACTTATGCGGGTCGATTTTTGTTCTTCATCGTGTGGAACATGCACCTTCCGAATATTTGGATCTTTCAAATGAGCACTTCGGACGTTGCTGGTTTTTAGGGGTTAGGGTGTGTTCTGTTTATGTCTCGGAAGGTGATTCTTGTGGGTGTGAAGGGTTTCCATCCCCCCCCCCGCTCTCATGTTGATTGTTTTTCCCGTTATATCTGTTTTTTATTTTCACTTGTGGGTTACTATTTACTGTTTTTGATTTTTGCTTTTTTTAATGTATTAAAATTATAACCTTACCTTATACTCCAGGTGTTTATGAAAAAATGTTAATGTATTGGTTAATATTTTCTTTATCCACCTCAACTTGCCAGGTGGCACACAATTAAACAGTGATGGGTTTTTACTTCTCTTACAACCTTGCTTGGGTAAAATATTACGCTTTGATTTTTTGTTTCCTCTTACTTGTGTCTCCTTTACTAATATGTCAGGGGAGTCTTGGTTGGTTAATTATGAGTGTGAGGGTTTCTTTTGGTTTTTTAAATAATTATATATTAATATTGTGGTATTATGGTTCGGGTGTGGGTGATAGCTTTCGTTTTTTCATTATCCAATTGGTCCTTATTTTTTTTTCAATAAGTATATGTTCATAACATTCATCCGTGCAATTTCTCTTCTTTCATCAACGCGTTTTCTAATACAGTAGGATGTTAAAAAAATAATTATGTTATTCACCTGCTTATTACTAGTTCATATGTATTCACTTCTTCCACACCTCTATTTTTTTTTCTCTATCCCGGTTTCTCCCCCCATTCCCTCCCCAGTTTTCTTTGCAGGCAATTTATTGTTTTAGGAGTGTTGTCCTGTATGTGTTTGATTTTATACATTGGGTTTTTTTTTTCCAATTTATTTCCCTTATGTATTTCCCGGACACGATTTCGGGTTTTCGTATTTTTTCTCCTGCAGGTTTATTGGGTATTTACGAGAGCTACTGGTTCTAGGCCCCGTATAAGGTATTTAACGGAACGGGGCGTATTTTTAGGAATTCTGAGTTTGCTGTTGCCACCAAGTCGTGTGGTTTGGTGGGATGTGTACTACTAGTATGCGTGGATCGGCGTCGGTTACCGGTATTATATCACATTAGCTTGCTTTAGGTACTTCAGGTTTTTTCATTTTTTGGGTGTTGGCAGTTTGGATGGGCTAGGGCATTTGGGCGTCATTTGGGCGGGGGTGGAATTTCCGATGGGTTTTTTGGTTTGGATTGTTTGTTTTGAAATTCATAGTGTTTCTGTCACTTTGTTCGGGATGGCAGGTCACCCTAGTTCCGGTATCGTCCACAGTATTCTTTTTTATTTTGTTGGGTTGTGCTTTGGTTTGCATGTAGGTGGCTTTCATTTATTTGTACAAATGGTTTTTCGTTGTTACTAATTAAATTGTTGTTTTTGGCGCATGCTTTGTTCTTATGTTTGGATCACCCCTAAATATGTCTGTCATAGCCTCTCTTTAATTATGTTTTAGGAAAGCTTCAATCGAAACCAGCAACTATAATATTTTTTTGTTGTTTTCAGCTAATACCTGTTCTGTTTTTGGTTTTCTGTTTAACTTGGCTTTTGGTATTCAGTATTTTGTTAATTTCTCTTTAGGTCGGTCTAATTTGAGATGTCACGGAAGTGATGATGATGGTGTTACACCCTCGTTCATTTTATCTAATTTCTCTTCTTATCATCCAATCATTGTTATTCCTGTTTTTCCTATTTTATCCTTAATAAATAAAAAGTGTTTTTATAAATATTTCGAGATCATTATTTTTTATTTTCGGATTATTTTGGTTATGTTTTTAGAAGTTTGGTTTTAGGGTAAGACCACTGCTTGTACTTCTACTACTACTACTATATCTCCCTTATCCGCAACACTTTGTGTGCTTTATGTCTTACTATGCTCTTAGGCTAACTGCATTGGTAACACCATGTGCATTGGGTAATTTCTTGATCAATTGTTTACATGATATAGGAAGGTGTTTCATTTTATTATATATTTCGTTTTGACCCCATTTCGGGGAATCGAAATACCCCAAGCGATATCTGATGAATGGAAGGTTACCCCCCCTCAAGCGTAAATATATTCTACACGCTTACCTCGAGGGGCGGACCACTTCTCTTGCTCTGGTTGTTATTAACAGGTAAAATTGTTATAAGGTCCCTTACTGAATATTAATGTTTTACTCTTTTATTTTTTAAATATACTAGCTGGGCATAAGTCAGAGGTATTGTTTCTTTCTTCTTGTCCTTCGATCATCATGTTCATGTATCCTGCTGTTCATACAATTTTATTTTTGTGCCAGAATTTATTGACAATGGTCTTCTCTTTAAACAAATGTGTCGCCAGTTATATTTTTCATCTGACTGTATATTTAAGTTTATTTGTATTTCGTGACAGTGAACGGCTGCAGTAGCACAAATGTGGTCTCTTAGGGGCCCCCGATTAGCTGGGTTTGGGCGTTTATGAGGTATGATTTTACGGCATCGGTGTGTGATTCACGGTATCACATTATTTCGTTTTGGTTATATTACATCATGTACCTATCATCCATTGTTCGTGGGATTTGGGAGTCATGGGAACAATCTTTATTATCCCAGTGTCAGTCGTGATGATTGGGCAGGACACATGTTTTCTGTTGTAGGTGTTTTAATTATTAATTCGTGGGGTATGGGTGATCTCTGATAATATAGTGTTGCGTCTAACCTACTCTTTCAGTGGTTTGTTGTTTCTTGTGGTGCTCAGCGCAGATATATCATGTTTTTGCGCTGTATGTATTTTATGCTTTCGATGTGTACTTTAAGTTTTTTAGTTCTGTAACTGGATTGAAATAGTTTCGTTCTTTCTACGTTCATTATTGTTATCATTTCTTCGGTAAATGTTTTGTTATGTACATTTAGGCGGTATGGTTTCCTTGTTCTTAAGTTTCCAGATCGCCTATTTAATTTATTCTTGCACTAATTGTCATAGGCTCATGGTTGTCACGTTTTGTTGTTATTGGGACCGTTTACTTTTTTAGCCAGCCTTGGTTTTTTCGGTTTTTGGATTCAGATTCATCTTGTTTATTTGTTAATTTGTTAACTAGGACCTAGTTTTCGTGGAGGCTTTTTCTGGTGAGGGGTATATTGTTTTGTTCCAGGTCAGAGCTGGGAGGTTTGCATTTTTAAATAATTCATCTTTGCTGTATTATAATTTGGTCTTACATATTACTTAATTTGTTAGTTTGTGGGGGGCAAGTCACATTTTTTTAGCGTTTGTGGTATTTGGTGTTTCCTATCCTCTAATTATCCGGTGTAGTATTGGGCGGGTGCTTCTGTCGGTGCAGTATTTTAAGTGATGAATTTTTGAGCACTAAGCATAAACGAAAGTGGTTATTACATTGTAATATTGATACTAATTTAATTTGTAAGCCTCGAGACCTATCGATACTCGGACCTATGATGCATGCAAGTAAAATATGTAGTAACCTTTTCTCGTGTGCGGTTTTTAAAACTTTTTAGCACCTTGTCGGTATTGCTATTTACTGGATTCAATAAGGGTGAGAAATAAAATAGAAATATTCTCCGCATTTAATAACCCTATATAAAGGAATAAGATAGTTTTAATGTACTGACGCATCTTGGTTTTAATGGTTTTTTTTTAATTATCCCGGGGGTATATTTATTTGGATGGAAATTTTCTTTTTTTTTGCACAGATGATTATATCTCTTACCTTAACGATTTTTACACGGTACCTAAATGTTAGATGTTACGTGGGGGGCTGAAATGTTTATATGGTTCTCGTTGATTTTTTATTATTTTTCATTAATATGTTATTATTTCCTAATTATTTTATACTCGCATTTGTGGCTTGTGGTCCAGTCATTTTAGTGGAGTGAATGAAAACTTCTTCGATATTTAATTACTTCGTGCAATGTCGTAACTCGTTTGCTCAGTTTTATCTGTGTGTTACTATTTTATACCATTAAATTTAAGTAAATATCCTATTTATGTATGTATTCTATATGTTACATACTTCTGAGAATTATATGCATGAAGCAATCAATTGAATAGACGCTGCCAAATTAGGGTGTCGCGGGTACTGGATAATCTGTCTGCCCGGAGACAGAGAAAGAAGACCGCGGAACGATAAGGCGTATATTCCCCTTCAAGGGGTCCATATCAACGGGTAGGAAAAGAAGATAAAAAACTCATAATATTCGTTTTTTCAGAACAGTTTGTTTTATTTTTTGTCATCCAAGTATGTTTTTGATCTGAATCTTTTCCATTTTTAAAAGGCCGAATTGACAGTGGCTATGAATCAAGTTTAAACAAGTGCTTGATAAAGCAGTGGGATGTCGGTATAGCTGTGCTTGAAGAGTCCAGCATCAGGTAAGTAGAAAGCTTAGTGCTGCTTGTTTTGTTTGTGGTTCGGGTGGAACGAAGTGATAGTATGCCAGGATTGAGTGGTTTGTTTGGCGTTCTATCATCTCTGCCTTCCCATTTCGGGAACCTGCGTTGATGGTTAGCTTGTTTAATCTTATGTATAACCTTTACTTTTTCCTCACGGACATTTGGGGAACATACATGGCCATTACCATACATCAATGTAATTTGTCTTAGTTTTGAAAAGTTTTTTTTGTCACTATTATTTCTTTCATAGCTAGCATATCACGCCGTCAATTTTCTATGTAGTGCCAGTTGCTTAGTGCATAGTTTTTTAATGTCTGTAAACTTTGTATTTTCTCTATCATGCTGTTAATGTGGGGTTTCGAGCTAACTATTGCGGAAGAGATTGTGCCCAGTCTTTGTTTGAATTGATTTTTAGTATTAAAATAATTTAACTACTTATGTTTAATGTTGACTAACTTTGTAGATAATTTACTTATTGTCTTCACTTACTGTCTTCTAGGATATCTACTATAATACTTTTTGGTATATTATTTCGGTTGCGTTATTTTTTCTCGGTAATTTTTGTATTGTGTTGTATTGTATTTTGTAGTATTGTCTATTTTTATATTGCAATTTTGTATAATTTTTGTTCATTTTTTGCGCCTGTATCAGGTTGCTCCACCACCTATTGCAGTATATATGTTCAGCCTAAGCACTCAATTTCCCTTCTACACAGTATGTCATCGTGTTCCTTACACATTTGATATTTTGTGTACTAACTTAATAATCCCTAATATAAAGCAGAGGGCTTGCTGGTTGGTATTGTTCTCTTAAGTTTGTGATAGCTACTATATTATTTTTACGCGGATTGCTTATTATACCCACCCTCGAAGCTATGCACCACCTGTGGAGGAAAACAAAGTAACAGCTATTATTATAAGCTTTAGAACGCGGGGATTACTGCATTTTACCCGTTATGGGCTTTTGTTAAAATTAGTGCACACCTGCCAGTAGGGGTGGTGACGGAGCTTGAAAGGTGATTTTATTTTTAGTTGTAGTAAAGTTCGAAAAATCTTTTATAATTTTTAAAAATTGTTTAAATAAATGGCCATTCACCTAAACTCATGTTATCAGAGTAAATTATTTTTATTATTCATGAATTTTACTACGTTGTCACTTCCTTTCAATAAATACCAGGAGTTAACTTTAGGAAATTGTCTAATTGTGTTGTGGTGTGATTTTTAATAGGTGATTTAAATGACATTTGCTCGATACACAGATCTACTACCGATCGGTAAATAAGCGACGTGTTATTATAACGAATTACTTTCCACGATTTGGATTTTATGCGTGGCTAGGCTGGGAGGGTCGGGGAGAGGTTTTTTTTATCGTTTCTTAGCGTGATCTACAATGGAACTCGCGTTTTTAAAAGTTTTCTATCGGGATGAGTTAGCCGTGGCGCACTTCTTATTCTAGTCGCGAGCTTCATTTTCAAGGAGATTTTTCTTATTGCACAAAATCATATTTCATTCAATCTTTCTCGAGTGCAGTTTTTATTTGCATTTTTAGCCGGTTTTCGGGCCTTTCACTCTAGCCAAATATGAGAAAAGACAGTCTGACCTTAATAATATATCCGACCATATGAGCCGTTGATTTTTTTTTTGACGGTTTTGCGTTCGGTGGCCTGCCGCGAGTTTTTCTATAGAGTTTTCTGTGCATCGGGCTCCGCTCGGATCAGAGCGGCCTTCATGCTCGGCTCGGCCGATCGCGCGGTATTGCAGTCGTATGTCCCCTCACGTCACCTTTTGTGGGTTGATCGGTCAATCTGTTAAGCAGTTAGCACGGGGTTAAGCCAACAGTTTCTTCGCCGTTTTTTTTAAAAATACGTCAGATTTGTATCTGTGATTGTGCCTTATAATTGTATTTTTTTTTAATATTAAGCACTATAACTGCAGTAGAATTTTAAAAATTTCCTTACAAATTTATGTCATTTTTTTAATATAAAAATACTATTTTAGTAATTTATTATTTACTGTTGTTATACTAGTACTTCATTTTCTACAGATGAAGAACTTTAATAAGATGTAGGTAATTGCTATCTCTCTTTCACTTATGTATAAATCTAACTATGGATTTATGCTTCTACATATCTAATTATTAATACTGTTTTAAATTTTTGACTGATTAAATAATGTTAATTTGGTTGATTTTAGTCATCAACGCGTAACTAATTATAAACTTAAATTAAATCTCAATAAACCATTTTGTTTTACGCAAAATATTAGTTTAATATGATTTTCCTTATATTACGTTAGGCATTACTTTTCAACTCAATTGTATAAAACATTACGCCCAGAAAATAAAATTTAATAGCATTTGAACAAAATTTTACAGTTGTTTTTCAGTTTTTTCTTTTTAATTTTTATTTTTTTTAATTGGGATGCTATTTAAAACGTGGTTTTTTTTTTTTTCAGTTATTCTGACTGACACAAACTCGGAAACAAAAACAGTACACAGTATACTTCTTTGTCTTTAATATTTTAAGTATGTAGAGCGTCATTAAGCTTGTCACTAATGTTACTGCGTAGTTTTTTCTAAGTTTGAAACATTCTGGAATCTCTAGCACAAATCTTAGTCCCACTTCAAATAAACTAGTAACCTCACCCTCGAGTGCTAAACTGTACCTCCTGCCATCAGGGCGGTTGTGTTCCCCCTGGCGGGGCGAGGTTTAATTACGTGACTCCGATGTACTAGCAACTGTGAGAGGCTCAAAGAGGGGCGTGACACTGTGAGGTTGTTTTTCTTGTAGTTTACGTTTCTCTCTTTTCAGCTATGCTTTTTTGGATCTACATACACTCTGGGTAGGGGCAGTAAGCCGTACAACACGCCGCCTTGCCGGGAGTTTGTGCAATATAATGAAGTTGCATGTTGACCCAAGGTCAGGTCAAGTATTTCTGTATCTTAGAGTGGTTGTATGTTGATGTAAGCACTATACAGCGGGCATATGTTTTCCGAAACCTCATTTCTGAACGTGAAATTATTTCTTGCTTTTTACTTCGTAATTATAATTGCAAGAACGGTTTTCATTATTTTTAAAATTGCATTGCTATCCTTTGCGGTAATAAGCTCCTACTTACTTGGCCCATTATGTCCCACGATTTAAGGCCATATTTTGGTGGACGATGGTTATAAATATTCTGTACAAAATCAGGTGGTTTGGTTGTTTCGTTTTTTGTAGTTTGTGTGGTTTATTCGACGGATCCCCTACGGAGTTTCGTGGATTAGATAATTTATTTTTATAATTGTCGGTGTTAGATTGAATATTTTTATTCTTTTATATTATATTATCGGTTAACTTTTAGTGTACTTTATTTGTGAAATAAACCATGTTTAACATAAGGAGTTTTTTCTTTTTCCTAGCTCATAGTAATTAAAACTTTTTTTTCTGTATAATTGAGCAGACTAGATATAAAATATGCATTCTGGGTAATTCTTAGTGAAATTTAAAAAAATTTTAATTATGCATAGGGCTTTGAATGGTGCGGTTGGTGCGTAAGTGATTCCAGGCATGAAGCCGGCCGGCCAACTGCCAATCAAATAGTTTCTTTCTTTCACTGACTGACGATTTTCCTCTGCACTAATACTTCCATTTGTACTTTCGTGTATTGGTCCTTTAGCCGGGGTTTCACGGTCTTACTTCTGGTTGATGAATCGTGTTCGGATCTTAGAGTTGGACTGTCTATGATGCGTTTCTTTTTATGCAATAGTTTTTTTTATCCCATTTTATTTTAAGGTTATTTCATTTGTGATACGTTTGGGTTCTGGCGTTATTCCTTCATGGTATAAATGTTACTATAAGTTGCTCTAGCAATTAACTTCATGTTAACTTATGTAATAGTTGCGGATTGGGAGGCTTACCTGATTTGCTCTGATATTCCTCAGACGCTCACTACCAAATGCTTAGCTCTCACAATCAGTTTTTTTTTTCTTTTTTTGCTTTTTTTTCATTAGAGGAATCACTAAATAATTTATTGTTTTGTATCATGGGTTCTTGTCTAATACCAACAGAAGATGTTTTCAAGAGATTCCCAATTTTATTTCTATGTGTTGCTGAGGTTTTTCAGTGTGTTTATTGTATTCTGTTCAGGTTTTTCAAGTTTTTGTTGTTTAGAGTGTGAGGTGGATACAGGTTTTGAGTTTCTCGGTGCATGTGTGCCATGTGTGGTTATTTTTGTTGTTTTTGTATATTTTTTTAATTAAGTGTTGATCGGTAATTGGTTTGCATTTTCGATATTGGCTTTTGGTTGATATGCTTAATGTAGTTACGGAGTCGGCTCTGGTTTGTGTATTTTATTGTTGTTTTCCTGAAGTAGTATTTTTAGAATTTTGTTTATTCGTTGCTGCTTGAATTAGTATTAAGATGATATGAAGGTAAATTAGTTGGTTTTTATAGTGCTGCATGTTTGCACATGAAAGATATGGTTTGCTTGTGAAAATTTTGTAATGTGGGAGTGGAGGAATCGCCATATTTCGTCAGTGTTGCTTTTCCACATCTAGGATAAGCACTGGGGTTAAGCTTTATTATTATCAGTCATCTTTGAAGCATCAGTGTGTGGTGAAGCGGTTGGATTTTAGTATATTCACACGGGGTTCCGGATTGTTTCATATGTGTATTTTTTTTCTTTTGTTTGGATCGATGGGAATTCTACCTGTTGCGTTGGTGTGCGGAGCGTGTTCAGTTTTAGGTTGGTCTTATGCTTGTTAGTATTGTATTCTGGTCAGCGTGTGACATAGCGCCCAAGTGGGTAATTAGCTCCTAGACTTCGCTTAATTCACGGGTCTAGGACATCTTATAATAAATCTTTAATTATTATGTCATGATATTGGGCAGTAAGGGAATTAATAAAATTAAGGTATTTAGATCCTGAATAATAGATCAAAGAGGGTACTTTGCCTCGAACTTTTTCCAGTTTTTTTTTGTGTTCCGGAGCCTGGGAGTTGGCTGTTAATTTCCGCGCAGTTTGGGTTGTCGGGGTATTGTCATTTTTTTTGTTAATTTTATCTAGCCGTTATTAACACTTTAAGTTTTCGCCACTTATTTCTCATCGGATTCTATGCCGGTTGGCTCACAGCCCATCTTTACTTGGTTCTAGTTATTTCTAGGGCTTCCATTCGCTTGTACTGTTCATGAGGGTTTGGGTTTATTTGTCTTTTTGAGTCTTGTGGATAGAGATGCAAGCAGAAGGCTACTCTTCCACACAGTTACCACACAAACACCCCTCCCAGTACGAGCGACTGGTGGTGATGTGTATCCTTTTATTGTAGTGCAAATCGGTTATGGTTATGATTTTAGTATGGCCTTGTATTTTTTCGGGGTGTTTCTAAAAGTGTAATGTTCTAGTTTTAGTATGGTTTTTTTTGGTTGTTTTATCTGTGTGTTGGACAGTGTCATTTCTCTCCTTTGGTATCGGAATCGTGTGAATTTCATGGTAAAATTGTATGGGTGCGTATTATCTCTACTCTATATCTCTTTAACTGGTTGACAACTACTTTACTTGTACAGTTTTCACAGTATAATTTTGGCTAGATTTACTATATCTATCGCCTTGTATTAAATCTGTCTGCAATTATCTTGGATTTTTTTTATGACTGATTGATTTTATTTAGTTGTTAACGAGTGTATTCTAGTTTTGTTAGAAGTATTTGTTAATATACTGTATACTTTCCTAAATTTATGTTTTAGCCTGAATGTTGACGTCGGGAATATCGGCAACATTGTCCATAATTTAATTCCAGTCGTCTTGTGTACATAGTTATATTGTTTTGGCGCCTATCAACATAATGACACCAGTTGATTCGCACTAGTGCTCTTGTTGTGGTTGTTTTTTTTGTTTGTAGGTTTTTTGTGGGATTCTTCTGTGTTTATTACCGCGGCAGTGTTGTTAAATATGGCGTTTGATACGATCTATCACGATTAAACGCGCCCTTGGGGTGTTGGTTAGTTGTCAGTTGGGGAGTGGTGTCTTTTATCGTCGGTAGTTGGGTTGGCTTCGATCAGGGTTTAATGAATTGTTTGCTCACAGCTGTTTGCTATCATAAGTTTTTATTGGTAAGTTGTTCTGTTATTAGGTGTTTTGTTATTTTTCGTTTTGTCACCATTATATAATTATAAATTTTTACTCGTCTAATGATACAAGGATTATGATCGAGACTGTTGGAGTTAATTATTGATGGGCGGTGAGGCCACGGTTCGGATAGAACACTCATTTCTTTCAGTTAGTTCGTGGATTTTGACGTGAATCATTACTTTTGTACATCTACTATCGCGTGAGGCTTGGATTCTGCACTTCGCGGGGTTAAGTTGAAGCGTTAACCAGTACGAAAAGGGGGGCAGAGGAGTTTCGGAGGGGGGGGGAGGAGTTGGGAGGTAGGTTATTTTGGGATGGTGGTTGTGGTGTCGTAGCGGAGGGGTCAGTTTTGAACTGTACTTTTGGGACTTATGGACGTTTGTGAGTCTTCTGGGAGATTGCATCTCCCAAGGGGTTTGTGTGGGGAGGGAGTGGGGGGTGTGTGGACAGCTAGGGGGGGGGATGAGTTTCTTGTGTGTTTGTTAAATGTTGCTTGGGCGGGTGCGTTTTTGGTTGAGTAGAAGGGGTGGTGCGGGAGTGTAGGTGGGTGGATGACTATGCAGTAGATTTTTCCGAATGTTTTCATGTTTTGTTTGGATCACTTCGGTCAGTGGTTGGGCGGGGTTTAGTTGCTGAGGTTAGTGGCGTGGTTAAGTGGTAGGGGGGGGTGGGGTTTTATCATCTGTGGGTCGAGGGTGGGTGTTGGGAAGTTTTTTTTTATTTTTTTGTGTAAATCTGGTGGATAATGGTGGGTGCGGGGCGGTGACTAGACGGACATCGTTATAGAGTGTGGTGGGGGATGCCAAGCAGATTAGGGACAGGGGGGGTTTTGTACTGGAGGTGGGGGAGAATTTACAGGGTTCACAAATGTATATGTTCGTATCCTACCGGGTCTCAATTTTTTAGGGTTTTAGGGGGTTATTTTTTTTTTTTTTTTTATTCTTTTTTTTTTTTACGGGGTTTACTCCTCGGGGTAACATGGGATGGTCTGGCTGTTTGCGGGTCTTTATTGGGGTAGAGGGGGTGGCTGGGTTATCTGCGGGGGGGTATTCTTGTGTTTGTCTTTTTGTATTAAGTTACGTGCATTCGAGATCATTTTTTGTGACTTTGAGTCCATCGGTCAGGTTGGATGCATTTAGGTAGAATTGTGTTTGTGACATGGAGTATGCCGCGGGGGTTTTGATCAGGACCTGATGTGAACATCTTTCGTCCGTACGTCATTATTGTGCTGATTTATATTGCACATTTTTTATCTTAGGAGTATTCGTATAATGTACGGTTCTTGGGGGTAAGCTAGGATGGGTGTTTTTTTTATATTTGTTCTTACGGCTTTCGGTGGTTTTTTGTACGAACGAGGTCGACTTGCGGGTTCGTACCATTTTGAGACACTTCTTAGTAACCCCGGTTGTGGAAGTTCATTTCCGGCCATATGATGCACGCCCTTGGTAAGTGGCTCACTAGAACAGCGGTCACTCGTGCTTGCCTATGACTTTCGTTTTTTGTTGGACGGTTTAGGTGGTACACGATTGTATGGGTGGGGCAGGTTTTTATTGTGGTCTGTTGCTTGGGCGTGTTAGCCCCCCCTTTGGGTGTTTGAGAGGTGTAGGTGTGGGCAGATCGGTTGGAGTTTTTTGCATTGGTTTGGTGGGGTTATAGGTGTTTGGGATTGTTTGCGTTGGTTTGGTAATTGTTGAGGAGATGTGCCTGTGTAAGACGTGTTGTAAGAGAGTCAGGGTTGGAGTGGTTTCTTGTGATTAGTTTTTTGGTACAATCAGTTTTGTTTTTTTATTTGTATTTATTTATTGTCCTCTTTTTGTACGTGTCTGGTGAACTTGGGACAGGGGTTCGGATGCGTATGTGTTCTGACTTGGATTTGTATTCAATATTTTATATATACACCTTCTTTTCTTCCGTTTTATAATTTTTAGATCTTAGTAAACTGCACCTTCTGGGTGTTACCAACTTGTTTCATTGTTTGCTGTGCCTGTTTGAATCCACCATTTGGGTCGTGGGAGGATGTGCGGGATGAAGTGCAACAGATGGAAGTTGTGTACTATGTGGATTATGCACAATATTTGTGTTGTTTGTTTTTAGTGTCACATTATTAATTGCGTTGAGATTTCTGGAATTTTCGATGGTTTGTGAGGTTGTTTTATTTTGTGGTGTGTTCTGTATTTTGGCTTTTCGCTTATATTTTGCATTTGTCCGGGGTCATGTTGCGTACCCTTATTATTTATTACCGTCTTTTTTGTTTGTTGTTTTTACGTTATTTTTCATTGTGTCTGTTTGTTTTTTGACTCTGGGGTTCAGGATCGGCGTTTCGTTGTTCATAATTCGGCTGCTAATAGTGATTGATAATAAAGATTGCTTATATTGACATCTTAAAACCTTATTTTGTACCATTTTTGCTTTCTTCCCATGTCTTTTTTTTTTTAGCCTAGTGGTACGTTCTACGCTCATTGTATTTGTTTAAAATTTTGATGGATATTATAAGACTGGGTTACCTTCCAATCTAGTAGCTTTTTTATATGTTCTACACCCTGAACTTAATGCATTAAAAAATTATAATATTGTTTAACTCTGCAGCTAGTATGTTTGCACACCTTTCCCTTAACCATTTCTTAGGGCCAAAGTTTTCAATACATTTCTTCAACTCGATTTGGATCACTTGTGTGAACGACGGAGTAATTGGGTTTATAATAGCTTTCCGTTTACCCGTCATTTGTAAGCGTTATTAGGTTTTATCTTCTGACACGTGCAAGATATATTGTTTTTGGGAACTCGAAATATTACTCGACCTATAGTAGTTTTTTAATAAATAATTTGGATTTATTATTTTATGATTGCTCGTTGTGTTTCATTTATAATATGAACTTTGAATGGGTTTGTAATATGTCTTATTACGGTGTGTGTTGATTTTATGTGAAAGTTATTAATTATTAAATGTTTTATAAATTACGTATGGATAAGTTTACGTTAGATTTGGTAGCGTTTATTGGGGTTTTATTCTTTGTGCCTTCTTTTTTAATAGTAGTACTAATTCTGGTAAGTAAATGGATGTTAGTAATTCGAACGATATCCCAAAATTTTGTCGCTGTAGGGCTTTCCGAGTTTGTTTTTTTTTCAATCGTATAGTTCGAGACTTTCTTCTGTTTCCTATTTCCTTTTCGGTTACGTTTTGTTTTCTTTTTTTTTACTTTTTTTTTTTTTTTTTTTTTTTTTTTTTTTTTCACTTTCTTTTTTTTTGTTTGTTAAATTTTGCCTTGATTGTAGAGTGTTTTGCAGCATCAGGGAACTATAGATTCTATTTTATTCGTTGTGATATATTAAAGGTTGGTATTTGTGATAAGTTTTTTGTTCCGATATTGGCATTGTTCGACTCGGCATACGTTGTCTGCCATCTTTTAGTCTGCTGGTAGGTAATATTTGATGTTATCATCTAAAGGTTTGTCGGTATGTATTTGTGGTGGCTCCCCGGCTATCTTTGTATTGTGTTTTCCAGCTATCCGTTCACGTAGTGGATTATGTTATTGCTAGCTAATTTCGGGTTGATTTTTAGTTCTATTCCTGACCTTCCCTCACTTTTACGGGGAGGAAACAATTTAATTATTACTAGGGCTTTCTTTTTTTGAATATCTGGGACATATGACTATATGCGTAGAAATAGATGGAAAAGCCATTATGTTCATATTTTAGTATTTATTAAAAGTTTGATAGGCCGTTTATACGCATTGTTTTTGATTGTTCTTTATAAAACCAATTTCATAATGAGTTTAAGGAACTGACAAATGTCGAATTATAAATCATCTAAGATTGGGTATTACCACCCATCTGTGATGTGTTGTTGATTGTCTTTGCTATGGGTACATCTTTATCTGGTCACTGTGTCATGATATTTCAATGATCTTATATATAGATTTTTTATTCTTGGCTCTAAGACTTATTTCCTGTGATTTTTTATGATTTTTGACACTTAATTAATTCTATACATTTGGTTTTCATTAATTCTGCCTCGCCTTACTTAGCAACTTAATAAATGTAGACATTGTATTTCTACATTTTCTACTTTTTTTTATTTAATCTTTTTTATGTTATTTATAAAGTCAGCCTTTTTCATAATGGGGAAGAAATATTTATATTAAGGTTTTTAACTGTTACTCAGGTTTTATGACCTATTAGTTTTTTACTTGTTAGTAGTATTTGACCCCTTTAAGGTTTTAACCTTTGTTCATCACTCTCTTCAGCCCCTATCCTTTTAGTTTTAATTATCAACTTAAAATTCGCTCCTCATGTCTCTAAACAAGAAATTCCTTTCTATTTTATTTTTTTCCTATTCCCTTTTAAAAGGGTTCGTCGCTTTGAACGCTTCCAAAATGACCTTATTGCTGCTTTCACCTGATTTTAATCGGTTAGTGTAGATTTTTGTTTATAGCTCGTTTTGGTGTTTTTTGATGGGTGGTTGCTAGGCTGAATTGTGTTTTATTGTGATTAGGAAATTTTTTTTGTTGGGTCGCCAAGTTATCATATCTATTCATGGCGTTTGGTGGGGTCATGTTTCGGTGTTTCAACATTCTCATCCTACCAGTTTATTAATATTCACCACTTTGTTTTTTTTAGGGGACCAACCAGATATAATTCTATAAATATAATACCTACTTGTTTATTATACCGATATCAATTGAGTGCAGCATAGCACTCCCATACCCGAACACCCCACACACACCACCCACCAAACCACCTTACCCCACCCATCCTATTCTCTCCTATCAACTGCCTCCCCACCCCTCCCCCCACACCACCCACACACACCCACTACTCAACCACACCTCCCACCACCCACTCAACACCCCACACCAACACCCACATCCACACCAATGTGTGAATAATAATTCGTATTGTAGATTTTTCTTGTTTGATTGTCTCAGTATTGGAAATGTGACTTCTCCAAGTTTATTTTTACATTTATAAACATATGTATCGACTTACTCTTGTGTCCATTTTGGGTTTCTTTTTCATGCTGTTTGGTATTATACATATGTATTATCTTTTATTTGTTAGTTTAATGTTTTTTTTTTTTTGTATTTCTTTACGTTTACGGTATGGGTTGTTTTTTTGTATGTTCTGAATGTTGTGAATATTATGGTTATATTTATTAAGATATAAAATAATGTTTGGTTGTCCTGTAAATAGTCGGTTGTTGTAAGGACCGATTTATTTTTTTACGTGATTACGTTCATAAAGAAAACACTGAAGTTTTTATGAAAAAAATTTTAATATTCAACCATTTATAAATAACTATCTATTAATTTTATGATTTGGTGTAATGAATTTTTTTCACTGAATTTTCATTATGTTGTATAATTCAATAGCAGGAGTTAGATTTGGAAATTTACATTTTTTTTTCATATTATTAACTTTTTTTTTTGTTTTTTTCTTCTTGTTCTCTTTGTGCTGCTGCTGTCTCCCATTCTTCTACTGGATCGCATAGGCATATGGAGTGGTACTGACGTGACCGGATATGGATGTGTGATAGTATTTTTCTCCGTTTCTTGTTTTCGTTTGTCTGTGCGTCTCTTACCGCATCGCTTAAGCAGATTCGTGCCTTCCACCTATCGCTTGTTATCGTCTCCGCTCTAGCGTGATCACTCGGACTCTTTCATGGGAACGTGACATTGAGTCTTTATTGCTTCTTAATTGTGCTTGTTTTCAAGTGTACTGTGCAGCCGGCTGCGTTTTTCTTTGTTTTGATTTTTAATTAATTAGACGTCTATCACGTCAATATTTAATTTTGTAAACATGTATGGTATCTTAACCTATAGAGCTTAATTCTTAAATACGCTGCCTACCTTGAAAGCTGTCCTTTGATCTCCTTTGAGGATAATTTGCCTTATTTATATATTCTTTCTCCTTTTGTTTTATTTCTTTACCAGCGTAGTTTGGGGTTTTTTTTCCTACAAAATTTCACGCGAGGAGTTCTGTTGTGTCTTCGGCACGTTTTTTTTTCATTCACATTCTCCTACACTTACTTTAACGCTCGTTTTTTTACCTGCCCCATCCATTCGTGCTTTACGGGGTCTGATGTTATAATACAAACTGCTCCACGTGGAACGTCAACTTGAATTTGCATGTATCTTATTTAAGATATTATGCTCTGGATTGTCTTGTAATAACCTTGTTTTTTTTCTTTTTATGTAAAAGATACCACGTTTGTACTATGAGAATATACTTATTGGCAAGCCAGTTTCTTTCATCTTTTCGTTACTGTGCTGTTTGATGTATTAGTGAGAACAGACACTAGATATTTACTTCCCTAATGTTCATAATTTTGACTCTATAGTACTGAGATACAACGTGAAGACTTCTCTTAGTTGGTTTGTCTGTCTGACAGTGGGGAAGGTGAGGGGAAATAAAAGCATTTTTAGATTAAAATTAATGGTGATTATGAGACTTTCCTACTCCATATGTTTTGTTAGTACATACTTTTATATTGTCTACATTACTTTTTTTTTTACTGTATTAGAAATGTATTATATTATTATAGGCTTTTTTGATCTTTGGATCTATTTTAAAAATGTTATCATGTAATATACATATTCCTTTACCGAATCTTATTGGAACTTGTGTGTTACGGTGTTTAGTTTCCCCTTCTTTTTTTTTTTTTATAACCACATTATTAAAGATACTTCTTGCGTGCTGCTCGATTCGTACTTACTCCTTTATTGTTGTGGAAAATTTAAATTAATGACAGTTTCGGTGTCCGGCACCTGTGGTGTTATGTGATATTCTTTTCTCATCTAATGTGTTTTCATCAACGGCTATTTGTTTCACGTTGTTTTTTTTCTTATCTTTCACAACTATCACTACTGCATTCCTTCGATATGTGGTCGACCATACATTCAAAAATGGCGGTCTTTCAATGTTCTTCTGTGATTGCTACTAGTTGTTAATGATTATAGCAATCTTGATTAAGTCTTTTTTTAGTTTCCCGCCATCTCTTAAAGTATTGTAATCGTGTTTTTAAATTAGTGTTACATTCACGCGATTTAATAATATATAAGGTATTATTGTATATGCGTGTGATTATGTCTTTATATTGTGTCGTTATTTTATAAGATTGATTATTTCTCTATTTCATTTTTTATGTAAATACATATTATACAATTTATTCCTTTGTCCCTTCCATTAATTATTTATGATAGAATGTTCTTTTTTTTGTTTGTGTGGTTATGGGACAGGTTTGTTTACTTGTTCGTTGATGTTTTATTTTACGTTCGTAATTTCTTTTTTTTGTAATGGCGAATTTCCCTGTCTTTCATAGTGTTTTTATAGGGAATGGTTTGCAGTCAGCGTAATATTTTGTTCTTTGATCAGGACCTGTGTTGGTTTGTTTGGAATGGTTGATTGCTTTCGTCTATGTTTTGGCTTCCTCGTGAATTAATGAATATTTCAGTTATAACTAGTGACTGTGGACGATTTTTGGCTATTATAAGTATGTAGGATCATGGTTATTCGGATTACTTAGATATATGAACCGGATTGCACGTACGATAAATAATACTTATGGTCTTGTTGTTAGTTTGTATCGTATACCGTATGCTACAATGTAAATTATATGTTCATTCGTACTCCATGCAGTAAATACTTGTGTTTGATTTGTGTTCGTATTAGTTGCTGTTCGGTTGTTTTTCATTTTTTTTTTTTTTTTCTTTTTTTTTTTTTTTTTTTCTTTCTTGGAAGTGTGGTGGTGTTTTGGGCGGGGGGGGGGAGTGGGTGCGGCGTGGGGGGGGGGGGGGGGGGTTTGAGGGGGGCGTTGGTGCGGGGGAGGGGGGGAGGGGGGGTGGGATTAAAAATTTTTTAATAATAATTAATTTAGAATATTTTATTCTTAAACTTTTTTTTTTTCTTGGATGTGTCTTTAAACAAGTTTTTTTGGAAAATAAACATAACTTTATGCCGGTACCGATTTAAAACCGAAATTTTTGCGCACGTTTTTTTTGGATGACTTTATTTTTGGGGTTTTTATATTCTCCGGAAAATCGTTTGGAAACATATTATTCTTAATCGCATATCTACGGCAGGTGTACCCTACTGAGGGGGGATGGCAGGATCGTTGAGTGAGTCAAAGTTACGCCTTACTCCTCTACGTCCACTAAATAATTCCGTTTCGTCATCCGTGTTTTTTCTTAAATGTTGAGTAGCGACCACATTTACTACTGCTTGTATATATGTATGGACATAGGGGTGGATTGTTGGCCACTGTGGCGGTTGTCAACCTTTATCCTCGGAACTGGCTTCGCGTCGACGCGTGTACACTGGTTGGAGTTATGAGTTGCACCACTCGTAGATAATGATGGTAGGCTGGCGTGGAACGTGTGGAGTGCACTTAGCCGTGTTGGGGTTGGGTTTTGTTTGTCGTAATTTGGGTTAGTGGGGAGGGGACTTTGTGACAGTGCGTGGCTTTAATATTTTGCTTTGATGGTGATTTGTTTGCCACTATAATATTATTGTGTTTCTGTTAATTATGGTCAAGTGGGGGTTACTGTCTAATCTGGAGACGGAACTTTGGGGGAGGTGCATTTGACATGCTGGCTGTTAGGGGACAGGAGGGTGGTAATTATGTGGGCGCGAGGTCGGGAAACTTTTATGTGTGAGTTGGGTTTTCTGTTTTACCTTTAATCGTGGCTGGCTGATTAGGGTGGAATTTGGGTGCTGTTTTTGGTCATGGAGGGTGGAATGGCTGCTGTTTTGTCGACTCTTGGCGTTCAAATTTTGGGATTAGAGGGGGATGCATGGGGGATCTTGGTAGTAAGGATGTGGTTTGGTTCTTTCGTAATTTTTTGCTCTTTTCTCATATTTTGTGCTGTTCTTTGTTTAGTTTGTTTCTCGGTTCCACATTTTGTAATCCTTGATACTTTGTTCATATATATTATCGGTATAATAATTCACGTAAGCCAGTATAATTTTGGTGATAGGTCTGTGAACCGCTTACTATATTTTTAAATCTAATGGAGCGTTATTTGTATTGTTTATGATCCTTTCTTTCTTTATATTTCTTTTACTTTTTTGTTCACTTATGTGTTTAAATTGCTAGGATTTTTACTGCTTTTCCTTTGTTGTTCCCGCACACATTTGTTGTTTTGCTTAGAACTGCATGGTACTCGGTACGTTAATATACCCATATAGATCATTGTCACTGGTTGACTATAGTCGTGCTAATTAGCAGTCGTGTTATCGATTTATCTCGACGCGTGGGTTTTTAGGAGGTGTGTGTGTCAGCACACAGTGGTGTTCTCTGATCTATATTGATATATATTTTCTTCCGTTATAATTTTATCAGTGCTGGCGTTTTGTTTTTTACAGACGTTTTTTCAATGTTTTATTCCGACTTATCGGGTTATGCGTGGTATTGGTTTTTTTTTTTGTTTTATAGTGTGTGTTCGGTTATGTGGTTGGTGCTCACACAGGGTTTTATGGCCATTGTGTTTTCGCCTTTGCATATTTCACTTTGTGGTGATGTTTTGATATTTTACGTTTGATTGTGCACTTTTTTAGTGTGGACCTGGACTGGCATTGGAGGTTTTAGGCTTATCGCGAACCCGTTGTTTTTCTTTTTGTTAGTGAATGAGTTGTGGGATTGTTGATGTGATTGGGTGGCGGTGGCACTGTGGGTCTTTGTCGTTTTTCTTTATTTTTTTTTTTTTTTTTTTTTTGTTTTATTTTTTTTTTATTTGTGAATGTTCATTATTATTATCTTTTGTCGAGTTTTTTTTTTTTTTTTTTTTTTCAATTTTTTTTTAAGCACGTCGGAACTAATCACTGTGATTGATGCTCCATGCAAGTGTTGTTGTATTTTATTTATTTTTCTTGACCATTTTTTTCATCAATATGTATTACGCTTCAGAGTCTGGGTCCTCTATACAGGAATATAATTTCATTGTGGAAAAAACACATTTAAATTATATTATTTTCGCATTGGTCTCCTTTCGGGAATCGAAACCCCGCGACCATTCTTTATTGGTTTCCCACATAAGAAGTTTACGCCACGCTTTCATTTAGCAAAAACAACGGTCAAGTTGTTTTTATTTTAGTCGTAAACAGTTCAATTTTATTTTCATTAGCAGTTGTCTGTGATTTTACTCCTATGAAAAATTTTCGTTTATAAGATTGTATTATTTTATAGATATCTGGTTCTCTACCTGATATTCATACCTCTTTGTGTATCCCCACCCACCCCCAATACTTGTCTTCTTCCTCTCGATTAGGTGACTCGTAGCTGTGACTCCACTGGCTCCCGCGATTGACAGCATTTTTTGACTGGCCATCAACCTGCGCGAAAAACGGTTTTACTTTCCATAATTTAAGCCGGTCATTAATAATATAATTATTTACAATCTCCTGCATTGTTTTTTCCAATTTTCTCTTTTTTTATTGTTGTCTGTTCCAAACGCCAACTGGCTAGTGATTATAAATTCAAGGGCGGGATCTACATACATAAATATTTTCGGGTTGGCGAAGATTCACACTATTATAATGAAATTTCGCTCACTCCATGCGGCAATTTGTTGGCCCGGCCAATTTTGCTTTAAAATTCTTCCGAAATAGATTAGCACGGATTGATGGGAGCATCACAAATTTGTATAGGAAATTTTTTTTCTTACCATCTCTTTCCTCATAATCCCGATGTGTTGAGAAGAAGAAACTCTAATAACCTTCAATCCGCCTATTAGGCTTAAGGTCTGGAGTCTTTATGAATGTGGAGATACCTGAACGCTGTTCCATTTAGTTTTGGGCATTTGTTTCCATCTTGCTTACTATTGTTTTGGATCGGCTTGTAATCTACATAATATTTTCTGTTGGGGTATTTTGGAATTTAATTTGAATATTTATTTATAATGATATTTTTACATAAGCCAAAACCTATAAAAAACTTTTACAAGGGATTAATGACTTTTTAGCAATAAATAGGTTAGCTAATTTTTTAAATCCTTCAACCGGCTGTATAGTTTATATTTATCTAACTAATTTATTTTGTATGTTATTTTTTACAATTTCACATTTTTATATATCTCTCTATAATGGGTTGTGGAGACTCTATTCACATTTGTGAGACCCCATGGACAAAAGATTCTCACCACTCTTCGCAGCACGCCGACTACTAGTTTGTCCAGTGTCGAGTAAGGGCCCTCAATCATCATGGGGTGGGTATTTGTTATAGTGTATGGTTTTACTCATTTGGCTGGGAAGTGTAGTTTCTGTTGGGTGTGTGGGTTCGTGTAGTGAGGTTTTTTGTTCCTTGGGGGGTTGGACTCTTTTGGTTGTGGCTTCAACATTTTTATTGTTGGGGGATGTTCATTTGGGGTTGTTGGTCATGGGGGGATGGATGGGCGGCAGATTATTTGAGTGTAGTGTATGTTTAGTTACTTTCCAATTATCGCCCTTGGTTCACCGTAGGGGAGGGGGTTGGCATGTGGGGTTTGTTGTGTGTTGCGCTTTGTTAGGAATGTCATCTCTGTACAGGTATGTCGGAAAGTGTAGGCGTGTTATGGATGTCATGAGGGCGATGGCTATGTGGCAGTGGTGGAAGTAGGGGCATAAGGGGGGGGTTGAGGAGGGGTCGGACACGTTCTGTTCTTTATTATATTTTTTTTATCTCTATTTTAATTTATCAGTTTGTTTGGGCCATATAGTCGTTTTTCTATCCCCCTCCCCGTTTTAAATAATTATAGGCGGTATTAAAATTTGCACCTAATAGTTCTTTTTACGCTGCTCTTTCGCTAGTTGCAGATATGGGTTAATAATAGTCGAGGTGGTACTTCCCTCACCTACACACTTAACCTCGTCGTTTTTATTAGTCGAACTCCAATCGATTTTTCTTTTTCTTATGTTTTCATTTCTTCGAAATTTCTATTGTTTTTTATTGTTTTAAAATAAAAGCAGCAGGGTTTTTAAGGTTTGTTTTATTTTGTTCTTCTGAACTTTTTGTGCCCATGACTGTTAAACTTTAATGGTGGTTTCTGTTGTTCCCGGTTGACAGAGCTCTTGATTTGATTGGCTTTGTTTAGATAGTTTTCTTTTTTCTTGTTTTATTTTTTTCGCATGTTGTTTTTATAGTTTGAATTGGCTTGCTTCTATGTCCATACTAAGGTCAGATGATCGATATATTGCGTCAAAAATCTCCTATCTGTCCTCTCTTTATATTCTCTTCACGTCGTGTACTTAGTGTATGTTTTTTTATTATGTTTAATTCCCTTCCACGGAGACGTATTGAAATTTCTTTAGGTAATTATATAAGTGCTCCTCGTGATTTACTGTTATTCTTGATTCGGGTGTTTATTTTTTAATTTTAGATTGTTATGGTAAAGTTTCCTATTTGGTTCTTAAATTTCCCTAGATTGCTCATCATATACCTAATCACTGTTCTCTTTGTGGATAGGGAATATGTCCGTCTCGCTAGCTAGTGGGGATAGCGCATTGTGGGCTACCGTGCCTGAGGGGGATGCGCGTTTTCGTCAGATCTTTTACACTGCTATATCGGGGCTCGTCATCTTGTATATTTGGTATTTTACATGAGATTTTCATATGATTATTTAATGTGAGTTTTGATGAGTTTATGATTCAAGTCGTTATTCCTGGGATTAATGATACACAAGTTTGTTTCAATGCTGATTGGCTTGTTACTATTGGCTGTGACCTATGCATCCTAGTGGGGGCGGATTTGTATATATTTTAATTTAATTTTGGATTTGGATGGTGTTGTGGTTGGTGTTGTTTGATGGTTTCCTCTTAGGTGACTCCTGGCCTTGAGTGCAAGCGAAGAACAGAGGCAAGTTCTTTATAGATTGGCTTCGTCAATAGGAACGCAGTGAGCTGTAGAGTTAGGAAGTAGTGGGGTTCTCTTATTTTTTTTTTGTTTGAGTTTTGGGTAGGTTCAGAGGTGGGGGTGGGGGGTACTTTTTTTGGTATGTAGGGTGTGGGGCTTATTTGGGTGGTTTTGTTTTATTGGTGTGTGGTGGGTGGGATCAGTTAAGGGTGGACCCTTGGTTTGTTTGTGTTGCATTCCTGGGAGTGGGATTGCGAGGGGGGGGGGGGGGGTGTTTTTATTTTTTGTATAGTGCTTGGTTGTTATTGTTGGGTTAGAGTGCATTGCGGTTGGGGTTGTGCTTTTTTGTATTATGTCTGGGAGATTTTTGCTTGCAGAGTATTAGGGAATCTAATCATATAGTGTTTTTTTATGGTTATTTTTCTTTTTTCTCCGTTTGTTTTTTAAAAATCATTATGGTTTATATAGTATAATGTTTTATGGTAAGCGTAGGTAGGGGCTATGATTGTTTGCCAATATCTTTTGGAGTTAATGCTGGTTGCGCGGATTTATGTCAGGTATGCTTATATATTATGGTTTATTTTTAAAAATGTGTGTCTAGTCAAATAATATATTGAGTGGTGGCCTAATCTAGATTGTTAGTTTTCTGACCATTTGATTATTCCTGCCTGAATTTATGAGTCATAAATTTTTTGCTATTACTATGAGTAGGTAATATGATAACATGGACTTGTGTTAATTCCATACATCGTAAGTAAAGTAGACGGAATATATTTTATTTTGTAATATTAATTTTCCTTTATCTGGATACTTCATTAATATCGCCAATCGCGGTGTGTTTTTGAATATTCCAGAAAAAAAGGAAAACATTTTTATAAAGTATTTTGGCGTTTGTTGACCTTTCTTATGGTTGTGCTGTGGATTTTAGGAGTTTATCTTTTATGTTAAATTCAAAAAAACGATTTTTTTGGTTCTTCGGGATTTTTTTTTTCATGTTTAGTGACTTTTGTTTCCCTTGTATTGGGCATTTTCAAACAGGCCGTATCCATTTGTCACTTTATCGGTTAATTAAATTATTATTTATTAATATTATATCACGTAGAACAATAAAAAAAAAAATCGTTTTTTTTTGTTTTTAATACATTTTTTAAGATAGATTCTGCTTGGTGTTTATTCATAATAATGCCAATATCAATCAGCGAAGTTATTATAGTTTTGAAAGAATAATTAAAATTTATTCAACATTTATCATACTTTTTTTTGTTTTATTTTTTTTTTTTAAATATTTTTACTGTTGCTACGTCAATATCATTGCATTTATTAAAATCTCCAGTTTCCTTTGCATGAAAATTATATAGTGCCTTTGATAGGCACCCTCCCTTTCCTATAGACTTGTTTTATAAGTATATGGAGTCTTTTTGTCTGTCAAGCCTTATACTCTACCGATTTTTTTACTAAAAGTTAAACCGCGATTTTATAGGACTTGTTCTGTGTGTGTTTTTTTTACGGTTTGATAATTTACGTTTTGTTTCGCGATAATCAAAGGCTTTCATTGCCACGTCACTGTCTCGCGGGGCGGACAGTTGTGTATATATTAATTTTCTTGCAGTGTTGCCATCACCCTAAATCCAACTGAGGAGTCGGCCCAATTGACAGTAGTTAGGGGGGGAGGTGGAGGAGAAAATCGTTAGTTTTCTACCTCGATCATTTTATTAGTATTCAAGGGCGGAGTCCGGCGTTACTGCCGGAGCTCTTAGTCTAGTTTTGCGGTGCCCATTATGCACCTGTGTGGTCAATCGTGCGGAAATAATATATAAGAGAAAAGATTAGTTCAGTAGTCAATAGTGTATAAACTTGAAGTTCTAATGTATCTAACGACCACAAACAATAGAAGCTAGCAGGAAAATTCTTTACTTTTTTGTACTTTTTCCCAACTGAAAATTGTTCTTTGCATTTTATAATCTCTGGGTACTGCATCCTAACCGTTTGCTGTTTGTGGGATTTACAGTGTTGCCACCTATCCTACAAGGGGTTTTCAATATGAAGAAAGTAAGAAAGATATGTTTGGTTGCTTAACACGTTCTTGTGAATTTCTGTTCTGGCTATATATTAGGGGCGTTTTCCCCCCCCCGCGAGGCCTAAACTCGTCTCCTAAAGGGTATGTTTACAGTCGCATCCTTTGGCGGACCCCCCTCCATTAATTACAGGGAATGCTTCTGGTTTACTGCCTTTACAGGAATGTGGGGTATAGGAACCCACTTCCCGGGTCACTGTTTATGAGCTCCTAATGATGCTATAGTGAATCAGATCGTGATCTATCACTTTTGAATTTGAATTGAGCTAAACACCTCTCCCTATTGTTATCCCCCTACGGGCAGAGAATTCATCTCTGAGAATAATTTATTTAAATGTGTTATGGGTTATTTCGATTTTCTTATTTTTTTTTGCAAATAAATTGATTGTAAAATAACCCACAATTATCAATATGATTTCGCGCTCCGGGTGGGGGGTGGTATTTTTTTATAAATTTTTTTACTATTGTCATATGATATTTTCTAGCGCGGTTTGAAACTAGCGGCTTTTTTTCAAATCGCTCGCAATAATTCCTCATCTTGGCGCGCTATGCGGTGTGACGTAACATTTCAATTTATGAGTGCGCTCACTTCGTATGATTTTCGCCTTTTATATGGACGGGTTATGGGGAACGTCATTAGCCAATAAACGGTGAGGGGGCTCGGCGGCCGGTGGATTTAATGTCTACTAGTATTTTCGTGTTTTTTTTTAACGGATTATTGTTTTTTTATTGCAGCGTTGGGGTGGTGTGGTATATCATTCTTGTTTTGTTCTTTGTGTTTTTTTGCGTCGGGTAGTTGTTTTTTAAGGTGTCTGGTTTTCAGGGCATTTATAATTTTTACGTTTTCTTGGATATTTCATGCTTTTCGGTACTTCCAGTTTGTTTCCTACGCCCCACCGCAAAAATTCGGTTTTTTTTAATATTTTTATATCCATGGGCTTTGATTTGCTCTCCTAATGTATTTTTATTTTTTATGCTGCAAAGTAGTGGTTTAACGGGCTAGTCTGTTTATTTTGGTTGTTATCTAGTGGCACTGGGCTTTGTATTTTGTGAGTTGTTGAAGATTGTGGAAGGTTTGAGGGGGGGTACATTTTTGTACTCAATGTTTTTAGTGGGTTTTTGTGTTTTGTGGTGTAAATTATGTTTAGTATATGCCCTGTTTTTTTTGTTTTAATTTCGGCTGTCGGGGTATTATGGGCCCATGTCCTTATTATAGTGTTGCTACGGTTTATGTGAATATTTAGTTTGTTTAAGTGTTAGTGGGGGGGGGGGATACGAGTTTCGGAAGTCAGACGTGAGTAGGCGTAGGACTATTAGTTTGCGAGTATGGCTTTTGTGAATTTTTGCATTGGTAAGCTTGATTGCGTGGTGTGGGAGCCTGGGTCGGGGTCTATGCTTGGGTTGCGGGGGGACGTGCAGTTGTGGGTTGGGATTTTGAACGGGGGGATAGATGTTGTTAATAAGGTTTGAGACAGAAGCTGAAGGTGAGAATTTTCAATTTGTGTGTGGTGGATGTGGTGAGAATTGTGGGGTGAGGGGTGTGAGTGCATGGGGAGGGGGTTGAGTGGGTGGGGTTTGTGAGTATGGGTTTTTGGGGGGGGATGGAGTGTTTGGTATTCGGTGGATGGGTGGAGTGTTGGAGTTTGGGAGGGAGCGATGGGAGGTTGGAGTGGACATTGGTCTTGGTGGGGCCTAAAGGGTGGGGGCGCCGGAGTAGTTAGGTGTGATGGGGAGGCGTTGTGAGGGAAGGGGTGTTCTTGTTGATTGTGGGATGAGTGTAGTTGAGGAGTTTGGTTAGTTATCTCCTTCTGTTTAGTTTGTTGGGATTCTTGTTTGTTGGGTGGGTAAGTGGTATGTTAGGGTTCCGTTAGAATTGTAGGAGTTGTTCGATGTGTGTATGGATGTTAGGGCATCGCACGTCTTACGATTTACGGGTGTTTGTTGAAGGGTGTTGTTTATTTAATATATTCCAACAGTTTTTGATATATGTATATTGTATTTGCCTATTGTTTGTTCATTGTCTTCTTCTTTGTATTTTTATTTGTTAGTTATTTTATTTGAAATGTATGCGGCAAACACATTTTAAGTGTAATAAACATCGTTTTTTTATTTGTTTTTGGGGTTAAATTCTTTTTTCATCAGATTTTAAGTGCTGGCAAGGTTACAGGTTTTTTTCATTTTGTAAATATCAGTTAAGTGGGTCCTTTAGCAATGGCCCATTCTAGGAAAATTTCCCCCATTTTTATGCTATTTTAGTATTTTAGGGAAATGTTTTTACCAAGCTTTGCTTTTTATAAATCTGTTTAAAACAACACACGATCTGACACATAATATTTAAAGTTAAACTTGTATGTGGGCAAAATTATATTGATAGATTGTAAAACTAAAAAATACGCAATTTAAAACAATATATTTAATTGAATGTTAAAAGACGACTTTTCTTACATGAAAATGTATGCCCCTTGCCCCTTATCCGTTGAGTACTTAATGTATCCTTTAAAGCCATTTTTTATGTAGATAAGTAAGGATATATCGTAAAAATGACGACTAAAGTCCTGCCTTTATCGTCATTTTCTGCCTATATTCCAAAGTATAAAGATAGACCATAAATATTATACTGCCTATTAGATAAAAATGTTCGCCCCGGTGGTCTCTTTGTTTTAGCTGAACACTAAAGATTATTCTGATTCAAATTTAATTATTTCCTTCTAAATATACCTTCAAAAACCTCTATGCTTCTAAAATATAATGATCACTGGCTTTCTTCAATATCTAGTTCCATTTAATGGCTACACGACTTATAGGCTTAATCCATATCTTCAATACTGATCAATTTATCTCCTGTTACCTACATATAATTAATGTATTCTATTCGGTTGAAGCCCAAGAGCGCGTATACATATGCTGCAAGTTTATGCCTGGCTGTACTTATTTGAACACTTTTAGATGTAATATTGTAATGAGTGGGTTTCACCGCATGTTAAAATTTATTTGAATTCGAGTATAAGTCGAATACGCACTATTACTTATAATAAAATTTTGCATCTCGTTTGTGTTTTTTTTTTTCTTTTTTTTGAAATCGATTCGTTAAGTTTAATCGTTTTTTTTTTAAAATGCGATTCCCGTATTCAATTAACAATCGAGATTTTCATATTAAAAAATATATTTTATATCATGAAATTCCTGTTTTTTATGGAATCGCTAGTAAGGAAGATATCTAGGCATATATGCAAAAACCTCCCTCAATTCGTTTTCTTGTTCCAATTTCGTGTACAATAATAATTATATTTAACATTAATTTTTATTCAATCTAAGCGTTATTATTACTAAAAATACGTTCTCGATTTTCTTATGCCACTTACATTATTTATAAAACTCATTGTAGGCAGCTCTAAGATCATGTTAGTGGCTATGTTCGAATTTGATACATCATTTTACGAAGAAAAAACTGAAAGTTTTGTGTGTGGGGGGATTATATAAAATTGAATTAACAAAATAATTAGTGGGTGTAGCGGATATTGTAGCGGATATATAGGATATTTCACTCCTAATTAATTTTGGCTTAAATCAGCATAGGGGATTACGCACTACGTATCAGATTAATCCAATGTGACTGCAGTATTTTTTGTATTTTAACAGTTACTTTAAAAATTGGAGTAGTCACGAAAAATAGGCGTGTCGACACCAATATTTATTTATTAAGCATTCTTTTATCATATATTCCAGGTGCTTGAAAAAAATTATCTTTGACTTTTACATTTTAGCTTGTTACTCGATGCTAATGTTTTTTTTTTACTTTTTATTTATTATTTGTATTTTTTTTAATTTTTTTTTTTATTGTTTTAACGATACTGCTATTCTATATGCTCAGATAAAGATCTTGAAACAATTACATTTGTTTATCATGAAACACATTGTTTTGAATTTCTTTATAAACTATAATAAAGCGTCTAGTTTTAAACAAAGAGTGTTATCATTTCTTAATTACTGTAAACTGCAAACTGAGTGGTACAAACATTGAAGTAACATTTACAATTAGAAATTGTACTGCATGCTTTCTTAATTTTTTACACCTATCTTATAATATTATAAAAGTTAACTCTCGCGGCTGGATACAGGGTAAACTTGTATTCAAACCCTTGATTCAAAAGTACAAAAGAACCCCTTTCTTTTGTTCAAACTTCATTTAACGGAAATTTCCCTTGTATTTTTCCTTTAAGTTGAAGTGCATCCATTATAGTACTTCAGTACTCTGCATTAGCCCTAATTTATATTCCACACACTCTCACTGTGACACGATTTCGACCTGACTTGGCTGACCCGGACGTTTTCTCATTTGTAATGGATGTTTTTTTAGACTTAAATGGATATTTTTTTAGACTTAAATGGATATTTTTTTAGACTTAAATGGATATTTTTTTTTAGACTTAAATGGATATTTTTTTTTTAAGGTGAACTGGAAACGTGAAGCACGAACGAAAAACAAAGGTGTGTAGTTTGTACTCGTATCCGTATGTACAATGTAAATTTTGTACATACGTACTCCATACAGTACCTACCTATTGTTGATATGGTTGTTTTTTTCATTTTTTTTTTTTTTTTGGAAGTGAATAAACTAATAAATTAAGAAAATAAACATAACATTTTTTTTTCTTGGAAGTGTTCTTTATTAAGAAAATAAACATAACATAATGCCCCCGATAAACCGCAATTTTGCCGTTTATTTTTATGATTAATTTTGGTGTATTTAAAATTCTCCGAAAATCGTTATGCACAAAAATATTCTTCATCGCAAATCTGTGCAGGTATCGTTTATCGACCCCGATCGACATCCGTAGATAAACATAAATATGTATCGACCACATACCTACTGACTTGTATCTACTTATGGAACGGGTGGTGGCCCAGTGGGTAGCGTCGCGGAGTCCAGAGATCGTCGGTTCGAATCCCCACTTCGACACGACTCGATTCCTATTTTCTAGCACAAGCCGTTTAGGCTTTATTGAAAATAGTATTTACAAATTGAAATATGTGCAAATATCTGTATCAAATAATCAAATCTGTATCAAATAATCCCAAAATACCAAGAGTATCATTAAAATTGACACTTTTGTTTCCATCAAATCAATGTGTGATGATCAAATCATTATTCATGATGTGGCCATTATTAGTACAAAATTTCTCTCTTTTTCACAAAACAGATTTTCTAAGTGAAAATGAACAAACACTATTCATTCATCAACGTGCCAACTTTATCTGATATAGTAGTAGGTTGAATGGATCATTTAAGTCTCCACTTGTCACTATAATTCAACTCTGGGGCATCCATTTTTAAATTACCTACCTTCCATTTTGAAACCTTGACTTTGTCCTCTAAATTATCGTAATTACAGTAAGCAGTAATTGGATGGTTCTGAGACCGCTTCTATAATAAAATCTAAGGAGCGTTTTATATATTATAAGAACCATTCTATCTATTAATCCATTTCTTTTTGACCATATTACGAATAAATTGCTAGGAATTACTGCTTTCCTTTACCCGCACCCAATGTTGTTTAGCATAGCACTGCATTGGTACTGGTACGTACATATACCAATAGCTCAATCACAGATGACTATCGACGTGCTAATAAGCGACGTGATAACGATTTCTCACCGCGGATGTTTAACGTTTTCTCGCGATCACAATGAAACATCCGTTAAAATTTATCGATCGGGATTATTAATTACCGCTTTTTTCGCTAACATAGCAACAAACAACGGTCAAAGTAATTATTAGTCGTAACATTACAATATTATTTTCATTAGAGTTGTCAGTGATTTACTCCTACTGAAAAATATATCGTAAAGATTGTAAAATTATAGATATAGGTACTCTACCTGATATTCAACCTCCATAGTGACTCCATACTGACTTCAACCTCCATAGTGACTCAGTAGCTTGTGACTCACTGCGATTGACATCATTTTGACAGGCCATCAACCTGCGCGAGGTAATCTTCCATAATATAAGCCGGTCATTAATAAATTATTTACACATCTCTGCATTGTTTTTCATTTCCTTTTTTCTGTTGTCTGTTCCAACGCACTGGCGTGATTATAAATTCAAGGGCGGGCTCTACATACATAAATTTTCCGGTAGGCGAAGAATCCCACAATAAATTTCGCTCACTCCATGCGGCAATTTGTTGGCCCGGCCAATTTGCTCAAATCTTCCGAATAATTAGCAACGGATGATGGGAGCATCACTATTTGTATAGGAAATTTATTTCTACCATCACTTTCCCATAATCCCATGAGAGAAACTCTAATACCATCAATCCGCCATTAGGCTAAGGTCAGGAGCATTATGAAAGTGAGAACAGAACGCTGTTCCATTAGTTTTGGCATTGTTTCCATCTTGCTAACAATGGCTCCGGCTGGTAATCTACAAAATTTACAAGTAATTGGAAATAATGAAATTTATTTATAATGATCTTTTTACAAAGCCAAACCATAAAAACTAAAAGGTATTAAAGATTATTTAGCAATAAAGTAGCTACATTTTTTAAATCCCAACAACAGTATATAATTTAACTAACTAAACTATTTATTTATTTATTTATTACATTTCACATTTAATATAATCACAATAATGGGATGGCGACTCAATCAGTAGAGACCCATGCCAATGATCCGGCCCCGACTCACTAGATAGTCCGTGTCGAGTCAGGGCATTGTAGTATTATACATAACACATTGTGGTACTAAACATAATTGAATATTTATATAATTAGTATAATAGAACCAAGTTTTGATTTCACAAATTTAGAATTCACAAAACAATATTTTTGCATACCAAATTTTAATAATTACATTTTTGCAGGCATTTTCAATATATATACTAACTAACTAACCATCACGCCATTTCCCCGTAGGGGTAGGCAGAGGGGATAGAACGCCATACCACTCTGTCCTGACATACTTCCTTTGCTTCCTTTACATTTCATACATCTTCTCATGCACATATGCCGATTATTCCGACTTTTCACTTTTTTTTCAGTACTAAATTAATTTAATCTAAATAAATATCAGTTGTTGGGTAAAAATTTAAAATGCGGATCATAATATTTGCACCTAATGGTGCAGATAAGGGAAAATAATAGTAGTTGGTACTCTAAACCGTCGAATTAGTCGAATCCATCGATCCTTTCTTCGATTCTTTAGTTATGTTAAAAAAAACAGCCGGGTTGAAATAATTGATCCATCAGAACTATTTCTGTTAAACTTCTGGTGGTTTCTGATTTCCCGGTTGACTGAGCTCTGATTGGATTGGCTTAGTTTAGAAGTATTCTCGATGATGTTTTAATGTTGATGGCTTTGCTTCAATGACCATACAAAGACAGATGATCGATATTGTCAAAAAACGTGTATGTTAATTATTATGATATTCCATCCGGAGACGAATTGAAATATCAAGGTCATTAAAATAAGTGCACCAGATAAACTGTATTCTTGATCGAGAAATTTTAATTAAGATTGAAAGTTACCTAATGGTCTAAATCTAGATCATCATCATCATACCAAATCCAGTCTCTATGTGGAGCATATGTCCGTCTCGTAGCATAGTGGTAGCGCATTTGGCTACCGTGCCTGAGGTCGCGCGTTCGATTCCCGTACGGGGTCAACATGAAATATTTATTTACATGAGATTTTCATATTAATATTTAAAGTACTGAAGCGTAAGACTGATCATCTTACCTTCATGTAATAAAATGATCAAGATACACTGCACTTGGTGTACCAATGCAGTGCCCTATGCACCATTGGGTGCGGATAAGGAAAAGTAGTAGTAGTGTATGGAGTATATGGATTCCACAAATTGCCTCCAGGCCAAGCGATCGGCCGCCAGCTCCCGTACAAACTCTCAAGTCAAGCCCACGTCCCGCAGCTCTGACGCTAACTGCCGACGAATTGTCAACAAATAAATCTAAATGTTACGTTACTCTTATATTTTTTTTACAAAAGTACTTACGTTTATGAAATTATTTAATGATTAAATGTTGGAGTAGGACCAGTAGGAGTCATGTTATTTTATTGGTATCAGGAGTTGATAGCGCGGGTGTTTTAAAAAAATAGTTTGTTTTATGTTGGATTTTGCTTCCGAGTATTAGAAATCATCGTGTTTTGAGTATTTTCTTGTGTTTTTAAAAATCATATTGTTAAAAAGTATAATGTTATGGACACAAGTCTAGTATAGATTTCATGATATAGGTACACAAGGGGTAGAATTTCTAATATCCCTATCACTGTAAATTTGGGCCAGCTCCTTGAGCAGGTTGGGGTGAATGTGTTTATGACAATCTTAGAGCCGAGACAGTTATAGGGGCAATGAAAGCATTTGGTCGCGTATTTAACCTTCTTTTCTTCCGCTTTTTCCATTTCGCGGATTAGCTTTAAAAAATCGGTAGAGTTGTGCTGGACTTAAAAAAGACTCAATAGTCTTTAAAACAGTCTAGGGAAAGGGTGTGGTAATATTGAGTACACGTAGATACGCGTGATGTTGTTTATAATGACTGGAAAATTATTGGTCCCAGGCCATGTAAATTCGGTATCTTTATTAAGTGTGATGAAGGCGTCATAAAGGCGGATTTGTTTTAACCGAGTAAACATCCAAACTCCAGCTTTCATACTGTTGAATGTGGCGCCCGCTACTCCAAGCCGCACACCCAGTTCTTTTTGAAATCCGTCGACAGTTTGCGTCAGAGCTGCGGGACGTGGATCTGAATTGGGAGGATGCACGGGCACTGGCGGCCGTTCGCTTGGCTTGGAGGCAGTTTGTGGAATCTATATGCGACACATAGGGAGCGGATATGATATGATGATGAAAATAAAACCTTTGTCACTGATATAATCTATTAGGTTACTTTTAAAATATTCATGGTAATTTTACGTTAATAATGTCTAACGTACTCCTAGAAAGCTACCCACAACTTTACATAGATTTTATGTTAATCGACCCCATAAAAATATTAAAACAATAAAAAATTATCTAAGTATTAAGATTTTATGAGACTGCCTAAATAAATTTATTGCTGAATTAATAAATTAAAAGGTAACTTAAGCGTTTTAACGTTCGGTCATTTAACTAAATGTCTCACACTTAAGACTAATTTAATTATGTTTTGAGCTATAAAAATATTGCTTCCTACGTTTATGTCTAAATTCTGACTATTTACCCCTCAAGCATAAAAATAATGTTATTTATCGCAATCTGTGTATCTCCTAGGCTAGTCGAAAGTCAGATACACGCCTATCTGAATTATATAAATCAGAAACAAAGTATAAAATATAACAACAACACATACCTATCAAATCTGTTTTTTGTATAGGTATTGGTTTTTGCTGACAAAAAAGAAGTTAGCAGGTAATAATTTATTAGCAGACAGTTTATGTATTTTTTATCGATGTAATAATGATTTTAGCTTGCCCTCTAAATGGTTCGATTCTGACTTTGCTGTATAAAAAGCATCGATCAATAGTGCTGAAATTTGGCAATACGAGCTCGGATAAGAAACCTTGTTTTTATTAGTGAGGCAGGTGCGTAAAATTGCTACTTTCTTTTATGTGCTGATATTGCTTATACGAAAATGGCAACTGTGAAAAATGGGGTGTTATCTTTCAAAGACCACAAACATTGTCAAATATTTGGCATATACTTTATTTATGTCTTGGATTACGCAATCAATATTTTTAGGTTAATTTGTTGAAAAGTAAATCTTAATATGTATACATATGAAAAAGTAGTTATACCTACAATCACGACAGTCCTGCTGAGATTAATACATATAAGTAAATAGAATAAACCGGAAATGAGCCCACTGATAAAATATCCTTCAAAAAATCAGGTGATACTAATAAGTAATAACTAACGTGATAAATTAACTCAAAATTCATGAAAAATCATTAAAATTTTAACAAGTTAATACAAATGTATCTTTTTAAAGCGGGCTTCAAAAAATATAGTACTATAAAATCCGTGTTGGTTGTACGTTGGTAGGTACTTGCTTTAAATTGGATAACTTTTATGAAAACCCCAATAAATACGTTGTACTCAATTTCACAAAAATATTTCAATTCAGTTTACAGTTTTACAGCATCCCTCAGTAGTAGAGACATGCTATATTTTCCAGTCTATAACAGATTTGTAAAATGACATGTGAAAACGCATTCTGCAGTTGATTTGCATAATGCATACGATTATCGCCGCACAATTAAATCCAACGAGCTTCCTTATTGCTAGAAAGTGAAAATCCATCTTCCCACTGCAACGAGCAGTGACTGATCACTAACTGTTTAATTTGTTCTTCCTGTTTTTTCTCTTCACACATTTATCTTGAGAAATCGAACCAAACCATCATAAAATTTCTCCAACTAATCACGTGTTGCTGGGATTAATCGAATATAGGTACCTACATAACATAGTAAATTACTATTACGGTGAGAAACACTTCGAAACAGTTACTAGCATCACGTGAAGGATTAGAATATCACTTTTCAATATTTGGCATTTTTGTTAAGGTTGGCAAAACGTCCCAAATATAATTTTATCAGCACTTAATTATTATGAATTGGTTGTAGGTTGTAAATTGAAACAAAATATTCATTCAAATAGCTTTACAGGAAAAGGTTATATTGAATTGAGCCACTTGTAGTGCGATACTTTCCTTAAATTTTCTTGCGTTCATGTATACCAAGTAAGCATAATTGACATAAAATTCATCGTTTTGTTTTTTTTTCTTTTTCAGATATTGAGGATCTTCATCGGACTCAAATAGGTACGTAAGTAAAAAAAAAAAAAATTTTTTTTGCTTTTACTTTTATTATATTCAGCCATAAGAAAATAAATCCTTTTTCATATTTTTAATAACTATTGCGAGTTAATTTAAATTGTAAGTACATATAAAAAAAAACGTTTTCGGGTATATTACTTCATTTCTGTATATTTCTAAAACCAAAATATCTACAATTTGACATCCCAACAGAGACGAGAAATTTTGAACGGAACATGGATATCTAGGCGTTTACAGGGCTTATGACCTGTCATTGGCTGGGTTAAGTGGCCACTTGATGTATTACAAACATTCCATTTCACCCAGTATTTTGATATCCATATCTGCCAATATACAGTCAAATGGCGCGACGCTTCTAATGTGAACACTCTCTGTCATCCATTGAGAAAAATTGCTAAGCATTTTAGCAGAAACCTTTATGATTGCAAGTGAGATTCTTACCGAATTATATCACCTACTAATTAGTTCATTAATTGTCATTTTATTTGTGCTTGAAAACTTACCGATAACATTTATGAGAATTACGTTTTCTTTGTTTCCTACATAATAAACCAATAAAAGCGAAAAATACAGTATTTTTATAGTAGGCCAGCAGAAGCCCGATCGTTATGAAATGGCTTTGTTCTGATATGTTCAATAAGGATCACTTATCTAAGGTGTAAGAGCAGGAATTAACATTTACGTCTTCAATATTTACGTCCATGACCTTTTAATATACATATCAGAAATCAGTCATGTACCTACCAAAGAATATAGCGGCATTAAGCCACTGCCCATACAAAAACTTGGTGCCGTAAACAATTATATTTTCCCATGGCAACCGTTGCAGGGTTGCTAGGTTACTATAAAACGTAATGTTTTGTCAAACTGTCATTTTCAGACTAAGATGTTCATATTGGAGGAATGGATCAGGCCAAGTAGATAGTCAGGGGGTTTTTGATTTTAAATTTAGACCACATACTTACTTTTATCTGTATGATTTTTAAAAAAATTAAAAAATATGTATTGATGTTGGGTTACTTAAATTAAGATTGTATGTAGAATATACCCATTATAAAACAATTTAAAATGTTTCCCTCGGCACGGGTTATCCCAGTGAGGGAACATTATTATAATATATATTTTTAAAAAACACTATGTACAAGTCCAAATAAATAAATAAATACAATAAAGGAATATTTTCAACTTTTTTCACTATATCACATTTTTATGTGATGGCTCAGTATCGCGTTATTGAGTGCTTTTTTTCCACCAAAAACTTTTTTATGCAAAATATTCGCTAAAACACATTTATTTTTCTCCATTCCGACAAGAACTTCAACTGCTGGAAAAAACTCTGCGGCCCCCAGTTTTTTGTGGTATTTTTTGGTAATTACGTACTTACCAAACTACTTTGCAAATTCCTCACTTATCACATAGTTTACAATGATGTATAAAATTTTAACCCACGCTCGACAATATCGATAAATATTATTTGTACAGTATGATAAATAATATAATTATGTCCACCTTCGCAGTGGTAATAGCACTTCACTTCTTGCTTCTATCTTGCAATTCCGGGTTCATTCCCCGGCTAGGTCAAGATTTCAAGTGTTTTGTCACGTGGAATCGTAACCGGGTATCTGGTTAAGAATACATCCAGGATTTTCAACAGTTTGAAGTGTTTTTATCTTTTTTTTGAACAATCTAATTTTAAAAATGTTTTTTACAACCTACCGGTAATTAATTAGAGTATTTTTCATAAGTTTTTTTTAAATTTTCTCCAATTTCGAAATTTATCTCCATAATATAGACATATATATTATGTTGGTATTTCAAAATTATATACTATTATAAGTATTACACAAAAACGCCTTACTATGCATAGTAGTTACGTATTTTTATAATTACACTTTTTAATGTAACCAAAAAAAAAATTAATTTTATTTCTTTACTGTAAAATGTTTGACTAATTAATTTCTCATTTTATATTTTTTGACAATATAACATTATGCAAAGCTATCAGTTTAGAAAGTTATCTATTTACTGGACCGATTTGCATAGTTTTTTGGCAAATTATCGATTCATTTTCTTACTTTATTAATTAACATATTATATTATAATATGCAAATATATGAGAGAAAAAAATATATACAAAATCTTCAGGTGAGCCCAAGTTAAAGAAAAAGTTTAATATAAAAAGGTGAGATGGTCAGTTTTGCGTGTAGTCCAAGGTATTATACGAGTACCTACATGAAATTAATGTAATTGTAAAGCGGAAAACGACGCCTTTGTGAAAACTGCACATAACTCCATATTTACGAATCTATACAATGCATTGATTTCAGCATCAATTGCAATTACTTTTAACACCTTATGTGTGATCTTATTCTCCATTGAACATCCTGTAGTAAATTTTACTATTTAACCACAAACCAATATTTATTTAATTGAATTCTTGCATACCTCCATAAAATAAACATTTAAATTTGGCCTCTACGCGTGTGTTCAATGTATTTCTAGAGCTAAAACAAACAATGAATACAGATTTAGTTGACACCCTTTCCAAATTTAACGCGGATACAGGCGTAGTCTGCATACTTTACTTTGGCGACAAGTTTTAGTTTTGAATTTCACCACAATTTAGTTTCACAAACGGATCTGCATTTATAAAATAAAATATCATTTTTGGCTTTAGTTTAGTTTTTGTCCAATTTTGTCGAATTGAATTGTTGAATAAAAAGTTCCTGGCAACCTCCTTAAATCTTAATGCAATGGGTTTGGACGTCTTTGGACAGATGTTCGAAAAAAAGGAAAAGGGTCCCTAAGCAGGTATTGAAGAAAGGATATTTGGTTCTCAAACCAGTTTTTATTGAAGTAATAAAGTATGTGATTCTATATCACTTTAATAACCTCTCGCTTCACCATCGCCTCATTATTTTTAATCATAATTCAAAGGTTTCGTCTGACTACTAAGTGCATTCGACATATTACTTCATTGTAGGTTCACACTGACTCTCTTCCGATTTCAAAACTACAAACTTAAGAAAAAGTTATATTTTCGCTCTTAGTTTGATCGCTAGACTTATTGATTCGTTTTAAGAAAATGAAAAGTTCTAAACGGCAATCCAAATACGAAGCATTTCATAAATTAGTCATGCTTTTTTGAATCTGTAAGTAATCTGTAGTAACATCATGTTTTTTGTTGTTTTAGGGGTCTCTTAAAGTGTGGTCATGGCCCATGTCCAAAATGATTATCGGCTCTAGTCAATAAAAGTGTCAATCGAATGCCTTTCAATACTTCAGCACTTACAGATATAGATTTTTAAGTTTCTTAAACTAGGTTTAGATCAAAACCAAATTACAATTCAGACCATTCTAGTAGTAAGCTTACACGTCATTTACTTTCTATAAAAAATCTAATGTGAAAATCTAGGTAAATAAATTTTACGAGTGTTTTTTCCTTATAAAAAAATTGCAGTTTGTTTCAACTTTTTTTTACATTAATACATTATTATGGTAGAATCTAGAGTTTTCTAAAAAGCAGAGCTTTCGCTAAACAATAAAAGTTGTAAATGAAACTTCTTTGATCAAAAGGTACCGCAGCTTCTTTACTCCCTGAAGATATAAAATCAACATATTTCTAGATGTTTCAACTTTAGCTTGTCGTTATTATTTACGTGAGCTATATCGTTTAAAATTATCTAATACACTTTCTCGCGATAAATAGTTATCATTGCCATATCGATATGGGTAAACCAGTTATTGCCAATATTATCTATGGGTATCGAAATGTTAAACGACTTCCACTTTCGCTGGTATTTTTTATTTGTTAAAGGTCCCATACACGGATCTCCTGCAAGCTAGTTTGGTGAGACATTTATAAATCACTGGATTTACCATTTTAATCAAATATTTTTGTGTTCTGTTTTTTCTTTCTCAAAGCCTCTCCTGCCTCCTTTTCCTTCTTTCCATATTTTTATGTATGACTCACAGATACACACACTAGGGTGATGCTTAAAAGACCCAAAAATATTTTTTGTTTCTTTTCTCTTGGTTCACCCTCCCCATTTTGTTCTACCTAATAAGAGAAACTTAAATAATTTTTTAAATATTTTTTTGAGAAAAATTTAAAGGTCGCTACCAAAGATTTAAAAATCTAACATTTTCCCAAAAAGTGATTATTTAAAAAAAATTGTATTTATCATAAAATTTTATTTTTTTACATAATGAAAACTAAAATGAGGTTTTAAGGTCCATATATGTTACCCAAAGCTAATTTTGTATCATATATGTGTTACAATTTACTTTCAGGATGTGAACAAACAAGAGGAAAATTAGACAAAAAACACAGATTTTTTACAAAATTTCTTTAACT